>BOSO01016629.1:0-31132 GCA_018403395.1 Gorsachius goisagi
CTGCCCAGGGAGGTGGTGGAGTCTTCATCCCTGGACGTATTTAAAAGAAGGATAGATGAGGTGCTTAGGGACATGGTTTAGAGGTGGGATGGCAGGGTTAGGTTAAAGGTTGGACTTGATGATCTTAAAGGTCTTTTCCAGCCAAAGTGATTCTATGATTCTATTCTATGATTCTAAGATACCGAAATCTCTCCATGCGTGCCTGCCCAGTGCCTTTCTGTTGAATATGGGCTGAGGGACCTTATGGACCAGGGATTTTCACCCAGCTCAGCTGTATCACTGGGCAAGAGGCAAACCGGAGAACTGGACTTTCAGAAACAGACTGCACTGTCTCTGGGAACAGTTATCTTATAGGGGTGGCATATGTGGCATATAGAAGTGGGCTCACTTTAGGGAGTGTGTCGTCTTCTTAGCATGAATGCTGGGGTTATGTGCATTTTCTGCGTTTTTCTTAGTGGGTTTCCATTGCTGGGAAAACAAAACAGTGCTGACAGCAGGATGTCTTAGCACTTTCAAAGTAAAATATTAATGTTTTTGTAGTGTAAAAGTAGTGTAAAACATAAGTTAAAATAGCTATCTGTTTAATTTTGATAATTCATTTATTTCCATCTATAAAAATAAGTTCTTGGCTTTAAAACATTCTATAGAAAGCATTATTTAACATACAACCTTCATAACATCTTTTGAGTCTGGAGTGTTTATACAGCCAACCTGCTATCCAAGGCACAACTTTTAATTCCATTATGGAATTCTCTGTGCAAACTACAGTTTGTTTTTACCACAGAACAGAGATGTTAAGAGCCATTAAGCTAGCAGAGACATGCATTAACACAAGCTATAGGGCTTCCTCTTACTGTATTGAAATACCTTTCAGTTTCCTATGTGACCTAGCAGTTCTCTAGAAAATGAGGATAATCGCACCCTTTTCCTTCCCAGCAATGTTGTGATGATACATTTCTGGAAAATTGTAAGGCACGTAAGTACTTCAGATAGTAATAAGAGATGAATCTATCAAGTGCAGCATGGAGCTTGCCTACTGCTTGTTGATCTTCAGAGAATATTTCATTATCAGGTTGTCCCAGGTTGATAACGGCATGGCAGCGGGTGAGTGAAGGGTGATGAGGTGGATGTGGAGACTTAGTTTTGAGGGTGTAATAAAGAAGGACCCTCATGCTGTAAGCCATGAGCTAGACTGTACCAAAGTCCTGCCAGCCTGGTCCTCCCTGCTCCTCAAGGAGCAAGGAAGGAGGAGGGCCCTTGGTCAGAGGGGGGCACTCACGGCAGCCCTGAGAAGGAGGATGTCAAAGCTCCATGTAAGTCAAGTAGAAGTCACAAAAGTATGCCTTCAACACGTAATGTCCGGGTGCTAAAAGTAATCAGTTAAGTACGTTAGAGGTGGAAGCAAAAATGAAATAACCTGGGAGGTATCAGCTGGAGTCCCGAGACCACACTTAATGAGTGCTGGTTGGCTGGTCACAAAAAGTGGGAATGCATTGGTGAAACTAGCTGATAAAAAGTGGGAGACATAGTAGGTACACAGGTAGATTAGAAATAATGTAGTAAATAGCTGAATGACCCCTAGGACTGGAATGATAAAATGCAGTGAACTTGAAGAAGGAGAAAGTTCAGGGTTGAGTGCTTTGCACTAATAGCAAAGAATGTGTGTTGACATTTGGGAGTGACCCTCTGAAAATCATAGAGGAAGGGAATGGACAGCTTTATTATCTGTTGCTGGAAGACCGTGAGGCACTAATGTGATTCAGCTGGGTCCTAGGTTATGTCGGTCCAGGTATTTTTTGTTGAGTGAGGAAAGAATTACTATTACTGAATAGGGTGCTGGAGAGGCATCTTTGGGAATAGTACTTACACCTCTGAACATTCACCTTTAAGAAAGATTCATTCAACAAAATAGCTGCTGATGAAAGGCTTCTGGGCTTGGTTGGAGGCTAACCTTATCTAAGGAGTCATTCGAATGTGGTTTATTTAATCAATTAAGAGGTGGACTCCTGGAGGAAATGCAGTACACTCTGTGGGAAGGGGGATGGGACCAGAGGCCAACTATCACTCCTGAGGGAGACCTGGTGCCTTGACTCATGAGATTGCTTCCACGTTAGTCTCAGGACTTGGATCTGGCCTGTTACTGAAATAGTTGGACCACAGCAACGTGAAGAGAATACAGCTGTACCAGGAACAGGAAAAAGCAAATAGTCTGCTTTTCAGAGAGAGCAAAGTTGTCACCAAAACAACTGGATGTGAAGCCCCCAGGCATATATTCAGGCACAGAATTCGGAGCACAGACAGAAGTCGTGTACTGCTCTACTGCATTTTAGAAAAACTGACCTGTGGAACTCACTTGTAGAAAACTTAATTGAGGTCAGTAGAATTAAAAGGAGGATTTGACCTTTGCCGTGATGAGGAGAGCTTATTCAGTGCTAATATTGCTAATCTGTGAAGTTTGAGAAGAGAGATCCAAGTCGTTGTTTTTCAGTGGAGGAGTTAACTATCACTGCGCTTTGGAGATGAAATAGGATTTTGTTCCAAATTATTCCAAAGCTGCTGGGTTTTGGAGTTTCCTCTGTAGTGAGGCAGGATAGTGGACACTGTGAGACAGAGGTCCACTTTTAGGTGGCAATTCCTATGTTACTATGCAAATTGTTATTTCATTTTTGTGGCCGTAAATATTGATTTGGGGCTTTTGTGGGTTACTAATGATTTCTATTATAGCGTTCATGTGTTTCTTTTCAATTAATACATCATCTGCAGTGTAACTTGGCTGTATTTTCACGTTTGGCACTTGAATGTGACTGCAATTTTATTAGAATATTTGAATAAATGCCTTGGGTTTTGGCTGAGTTTATTCACCAACTGTTGCTGCAATCAATGAAGCGTCAAGCTTTTCTGATAATAAAGCAATTGTTCATGCACCTAACTATAGATTCATCAGCCTAGCTCTGTGTATTGAAACTTGGAGATGTCATTTGCATCTTAAGAGACCCATTTTATCAGTTATTAATTCTCTCCGTAGAATAGTATAAAAAGCACGACAAAAGAAAGCAGGAAGGAGGAGACTGCTGGAGTTTGTGGTTGCATACGTGATGCTGTTCTGCAGAATCATTAAACGCGGCTGAGAGCCGCTCTTAAGAGTGGGTTTTCATGACTGCAGCGTTCCCACTGTGGTTTGGGGGGTTACGTTTTTGCCAGGGGCGTCTTGCACAAAGATGTTAGGAATACCTCCTCCGTCCTAGCAAGTTAAAAAACAAAAAACCAAAAAAAAAAAAAAAAGAAGGAAAAAAAGACCAAAATAGAAAAAAAAAAAAAAAAAAAGAAAAAAAAAGAGGAGACCCTGGAGCTGCCTTCAGGCAAGCAAACCCCTCTCTGCTGGGCAGCCTTCCTAGCAGCTTTCCTGTGGAAGCAGCCTGGCGGCTGAGGAATGCGGGGTCAGACAAGAGCCCAGTCACGGCGTATTCCCCGGCGGCTGCCCGGCATCGTGGCAGGCCGGCCCGCGTAATCGTTTCAGGCGGCCCGTGGAAAACCACCCTCTGGTTAAGTCTGCATCATGCTGTTCCACCAATGGAAAAAATTGAACGGGAGGAGGGTGTGTAGCCTGCAGACAAAAATACATCCAGCCTTGCGCAGGGGCTGTTTTTAGTTCCCAACGGCTGGGCGTTTTGAAGTGTTAGGCACAGTTTCCTGGCGTGCCCAGGGCAGGGAGAGTCCCGCTGTCTGCCTCTCCGTGTCCCCACAGCAGAGTGGGGCGGCTGCGGGGCCAGGAGCCTGAAGCCGGCTCCTTGGGGAAGGTAAGCGGGAATGGAGGAAGTGGGGGCGCTTGAGCTGGGGAGGGGGCTGCTGGGGGGACCGCGGTCCTTCGCTCGCCGGCTGCCAGCCAGACCTGGAGAACTGGCGGAGAAGTAGGGGAAGACTTGGGAAGCCTTTGAAAAGCAGAGGGCAGAGCGGGCGGCTGCAGTGCCAGGACTTGCAGCCCCTGCGCTGCCTCTGCTATCGCCAGCTGCACCCAAGATGAATGGTTTTCCTCCAGAAAACAGTTCTCGGTGGTCATCTGTCAAACTCAATTGCCTGAATTGCTAAATAAACCACCACTGGGATCATTTTACAGCTCTGCTATGACGGGGCTGGGGTTTTTTGTTAAGGCAAAGTATGAGAAAGTATGTTTGAGATTGCTACGGTTTCTGCAGCATTGAAGTGACTCTCCAATACAGCATGATTAACAAACCCTCTGAATCTTGTCTTTTTTGCTGTTCTCGCTTTTTTTAATTTTGTATTCTCATTAATACTTAGAGTAACTTGCAATATATAGGCAGTGTACCCAAGCAAGGGTTATATGCTTGTGAAGTGTTAGAGGAAAAAGTATCAGTCAACGCTACTGCTGAACTGGGATGCTATGGACAGTCAGACCTTCTGCATCTGGCAGAGGTAGGTCCTGTGCAGGTTTTGATCTTTCTATGTAGATTTTTACTACATAACTGTACCCAAATTGTGAAAATGCTATGTTCTGTGGCACAGAGAAAAAAAATTTAAAAGAAGGAAATGCCCAAGAAATGAAGAAGTGCCTCCCCCGCACTTTTTTTTAAAGAGGGGGGGATTAATTGCTTGTGCAATGCGATCAAAGTTTGCTACTTTGTTTATGCTTGTTGCTGATGTGGTCACGCAGTTAATTTTGTACGCCGGTGACTTCATTCTGGAAATCAGGCATTTCTTCCCCTTTAGGGTGGATGATTTGATAACATTATACAGTGTATAGCAAACTATTAGTTAGAGGCAAGGGATGGATTTTTTTTTTTTTTTAATCTGATCACCTTCAACAGGAAAGGAGTATCCACATACCATGGAAGAGAGGACTCTCTCAACAGGGCACTTTGTAGCTGTGAAGCTACAAAGCAAGTGTTTCAGTGGGGAAACCTAATCCTCAGTGTACTTTGTTATTCTTTTAACGTGCGAGTAATGTGCTGGTACTACAGGGGTAGAGGAAAGGAAGCCCTAAGCTGTGTTTCTGCTGTAGGGTTCTTGGCATGCAAAGATCAAGATCTGCTTTTAATTTTCTGAGGGCCTGCACCTCAATGTTACTTCTGGTCTCCAGCTCCCAGATCCTCTGTCCTCTTCAGGAAATCCCAGGGCCAAAGGTAGGAAAGCATTTACTTTGGAATCGACACCCTCAGGTGTTTATGGATGTGTAAACTGAGAAGTAGAAAAGACTATGCCAAATGCAGCATGGTTTCCCCCTCCTGCCTGTGCGTGGCAGGCAGGGGGTCCCGCAGCCACCCCAGCCCCTGTCCCCTCAGCCTGAAGCACGCTGTCCCGCCAGCTGCTACTGGAAGGTTTTCTCTGGTGCCAAGGGTTAGGAGTTCGTCCAGTAGACTTGGAAGGTGTTACACCAAAAAGGATCTTTGGGGGCGGAATGGGTTAATGTTCCTGCCTGGGATTGCTCATCCTTGCTGCTGTTTGCTTCTCTGTTTGGTAGGGTCTATGGTGCTGCTTGGGGTGCAGTGTTGTAAACTGCATCCTAGTTCGAAAATAACCTTTCTCCTACCCTCTCCAAAGCTGATGTTTTGGCACCTACAGTTGTGGGTGGGTATGTGTGAGAGAATATCCCCATAGCTGAGGGCTGACTGTGGTTGCATTTGATATCATGAGCTGGTCGCTGCTGAAGCAGACAAGAGAGGAGAAGGGTAGATGTTCCTGGTGGGGATTCGGGAGTCCCAGTTTGACTGGAAAAAGCCCCAGTCTCACCTCCTGTTGTAGTCATGAGCAAGGAGGGCTGAGGCAGAGACCTCTTCAGGAGCTTGTCTAAGCTCAGGCAGGAAGTCTGCAGACCTGAGCTCGGTCTCAGAAGCGTTGTTATCCTGCAGCCCAGGGCAGGCAGTGAGGCTGGAGCTGAGGCTCCCCTGCTTGGAGCATCTTGGCTCCTTTCAGGTGCACCATCTTCCCCTCCTGAGGCCTCAGGCCTTGAAATCCCTTGAAAGCAGCATGTTGATCTGCAGCAGGACCTGCCAGTGTGCTTACAACCAGAGTAGGTGGAGAAGCAAAGACCTTCCAGATCACCGAGTTCATTTCCCCTTCAAGGGCAGAAAATAGACCCTTTGACATATCAGCTCTTTAACTACTGCAGCTACTGTGTTAAGCCAAGATGTTAGCTGGCATTCCTGGCTTTTTTTTTTTTTTTTTTAAACAAGCTTAATGGCTTTTATTTAAATAGATGTGCACTTTAGCCATTGTGTATAAATTCAATAACATTTACAAATGGTGAAATTTGTTTTTCCTGCCAAAGAAAAATAAGTCCCTAGAGATTTAGATTGTATCAGCACTGGTGTAATATGATACAGATCTTCAGGCTTGACTCAGTCTTCCATATTGTGCTAACTTGAAAGCTATAATTTAATTAAGCTGCCAACGTCTTGGACCCAGAGAATGGGTTGAGTAAAAGAAGGAATCATGTCCCAGGTTTGGGATGTGTAATTCTGATGTGATATATCTGTGATGCAGTGTAGACCTGCTGGGATTAATATTATTTCAAGAGAAGGGACCAGAAAAGGAGGTTGTCCCTTTCTTGCTTAAACTATGAAATTAGAAGTCTATATGTAATGTAGGTATGATTCACAGCACGAAAAGAAGTGTCTGGGGTCATAATGACTACTTTTGTTTAATGAGAAAAAATGATTGGTTTTAATTTGATATGTGAGCTACCAAACAGTTCCTAATACAGGAGACTATAACTCTAAAGAGACTAATAAGTGAGTGAGGAATTCTGGCTTCAAATTGGATTTTTAAGGCAAAATAGTCCTTTTTTTTTTTTTTTTAAAGAAAGGCATACTTGTGGTGTTTTGGTTATTCATTCTTTGAATACAGTGGTATATAATGCAAAGTATCCTGCCAAGAATACCACAGTATAATTATTATGGTATATTTTTTGTAATAGGAATGTGATTGAGATTGCAGGAATAAGAAATCTGCTTCTGATTTGTGGAAGCATGTGACCAAAGTGCGTAGTTCTAAAAAATACAGTAAATTGTTTCCAGTAAGAAACTCCACATTTAATCCAGCTACAGTGTTGTGCTAACCTGCCTCCCTCATTAATTTCATGTATCCGTCCATACACAGCCATGCAGGAAGGGGAAAGCAGGTTCACGTTCCGGCATTCTCTGTTACTTTCTTATTAATACCCAAGTAGATTAAAAGTTAATTAAACTTCACACCTGTAATTCTGTACCCCTGAAAGAATTCACAAAGCACATTGATTATTTGCAAAACTTATGAACATGGTAGTATCTGAAAAATAGTTATAAACAATTGCAAAGACTTTATAAGCCATTTAAAATGGATGGCATTTTAGCCATTAGGTGAAAGAGAATGTGAAAGTAGTTTGAAAGAAAAAATAGGAATTGCTCAATTAAAAAAACCAAAAAAAAACCTAAAAAAGCTTTTCCTGATGTAAAAACCCACGAACATAGTTGCTGTTCATCAAAGCCTGCAACATTTCTAACTAGAACTGCCATTGAAAGAAAACAAGTTGGTCATTCCACATAAATGAGGGGGCTTTCTGTTTGCTTTTTTTTATTGCTCTGAAACACTTTTGGATTCTCCATTATCCCAGCTCCACTAATCCTGATGACAGTCTCCTGCACTTAGGAACCACGCACTCAGAGGAGCCGCTGGTGCCAAGACCCTGCCGCCGCCTTTTCTCTTTCCCTTGCCTCCCCGCTCCACCGTGCACAGCCCGGAGGTGGGCATCGCGGTCCCACTCCGCAGCTGGGAGTCCTGACCTCCCCTTGTGGAAGTATGGTTTTCAAACCCAGCAGAAAGCGTACACGACTCTCTCCTCTTGCTTTGTTACTGGAGAGTAGCTGAGGGGATATACTCTGCCTTCCGCGTATGAAGGTCCTTTGTAGAAGTTTTTATATCACCGCAAAGTGAGTTGAAGCTCTGCCTTTGGCAGATGTTTATACCCGTGTGGATGGCTGTGAAGGACCCTGCCCAGGGGCAGGTACCTGAGAATTGGCCCTGTGCCCTCTTGAAAGGCACCAGGCTGGTGCAGGTAACAACCCTCCTGTGGATGAAGAGAGCCTGAAGGGGTTGTGACATGTGGTTGCTGCTTACGCTGCAAGTAGGAATAAAATACTTGGTTAGCTTATTTCTTTCTTGAATAATTTTCCATCCTTTCCTCAAGGAAAGGCCTTCTTAAAAAGTTTAAACTGTCCTGGTGTGTAGTTGTAAAGAACCGAAAATATGTAGACTCTTATTTTTTAGGGGCGAGGCAGCTAGCTCTAGCTCTCAATCTGGCTCTTCTTTTAAAAGTCATCTTCTTCCAAGGACAGGAGGTTTTAAACTTAAGCTCTTCTGCTGTGCGTAAAGAGTTATTGTTCCTGGTAACACTGAAGACTCTGATGAGTTCCCGCATTTCTTAACGAGTCCTCACTCAATGGTGCTAATTTGATGGGATGATGTTATCCTCATCTGGACCAATCCATACTGTTCTTTTTTTTGTTGGGTTTTTTTTTTTGCCCTAATGCCATATTTAGTGACATGAGAATCAACTTCCATATGCCTCATCAGTAGATTTTCAGGGAAGCTTCAGCAGGGATTAAATGGTTTGTAGATCACATATTATATATCTACCAGTGAACGTTTGTTGTCACCAGCCATCTAGAGGAATGAAGGCACCAAAATACATCAGAGACAGTGTTTTGGTGCATGTGTTCATGTCTCATGAGGGTAACTTGTTGATCCGGGGTAAAGCTTAACATTGCTAGGGCTGACATTAGTTGAGCTCTTACAACTTGCTGGGTGGCGAGATTGTCAGTCGCAGACAAGGAAATCTGATGAGCAGCCCTAGGGAGATACTACCACAATCTCTTGCCTTTTTGTAACTGGTATATGGCCACTGCCTGATGCTGGCTGTGGTTGTGGAACATTCAAACTACTCACGGCTCTGTGCTCGCCTCCCGTCAGTCTGGAGCTTGCCATTTTCTGGCCCGTAGCTTTGGAGAGTCTCAGCCTGGTCAGTGCAACTGTCCTGGGAGCAGATGGCTGGCAGGAGCGAAATCACCTTTGGTGTGTGTTCCTGCTGTAGCTGATGAGACCAGCGCAGGAGCCTGTCTCCCTTGACTCAGATCTCCTGCTAATTCATAATATAACAACTCCTTGTTGTATGTCATAAGCACACCTTGTACTGGGATATTATTGCTGTGGTTCAGTTTTGCTTGCAATATGGTTAGCGAGTCAAGCTTTGTAAACGCGTGCTCACCTTCCTCTTAAGAAAGGCATTTCCCTCTCTAGCGTGTATAAAGCAGTCTAGCTGCAGTGGTATTAATGAGGGAATATAGGTAGCAGGCGCTTCTCTGGAACGGCTGCTGAGTTCATGTGTTAGTTTTTCAGAGCCAAAATAGTCTAGGGGAACCTTCTGTGGAGAAGCCCCAAGGTAGGGAAATATGTTTTTAGCTCTGGGGTTATGATTTGCCTTAATTATTGGGTGTGGTGGGGGTGGAGGGGTTCCCGGATTAGTATGTTTGCATAGCTGTGTTTTTTGAATGTGTCAAGGGGAACCGGGGTGAAGATTAAAAACTTCTTTTTTAGGGAATGTGGGCATAATTGAAAGCAAATAAACTCTTAATAGTCATCTTCAGGCTCAGTCAGCTGCTTTCTAAATACACTGATTATAATTGCAGAAAATATTCATAGAAACTGGTTTTGCTCACAAGAAGTATTCATCCCTCTGCCTAGGAAGAGAGAAAAGCATGTTGTCTTCCGCGGTGGCAGGTTGCTGTGAGAAATACAGGGGAAATTCAGCTGAACTCTGTCCCCTGCACTGTAATGTCCAGTGCTTCCATTGTTCAAATTGTGTAAGATGTCGTGAGCGCAGCCAGAGCTTGTCCACAGCCGCCCCCCTGCCCTACTGTCATGTTGCCTTTGGGCACCAGCCGACTCACCCCGCTCCCCCCTCCCGGGTCTCCCCCCTTGTAATTAGCAGAAGGAAAATTGTTCCACGCAAGTGTGAGGCAAGAGAAAGGCATCGCAGCTGATTTTCAGGGCGACGATCCTTCTGCAGCCTCGCAGATGCCCTGGTTGGGTATCTCTGCGTGCGTGAATGTTTAGCCTGCCGTAGCTTTCTGGATGGCCAGGATGCTGAGAAAAATCCCTCGGGGCTATTCCTATGGGATTTATTGACTGTTTTGTTGTACTGCTGACTGATTCCTGCACAGACCGCGAGACTGTTTTGTAGACATCGCACCCCGAGATAAATTTATTCGTTCACCCATTATGTGACCTGTGTATGGGATCAGACGCATACAATGGACCCTGGAAGCAGTGGCTCGAGCCTTGACGGATTGCATGTCTATCTTCTGAGGTTCATGACAGCAGCTCGCTCGCTACCCACTCTGTTGAAAGGATTACCTAGCCATTGCACAATCACTATGGAGACCAGATGGTCTTTTTGCCTGTTTCTTTAGACAAATTGGGTTCACTGTTCCCATATGAATAGATATAAGCTGTTCAAAGCCCCCTTGTTGAACGTAGTTTTTGCTCCCAGATGAAGAATTCTGAATGTAAACTCATTGCTTGTTTGTGGTCTGCGCCTCCTGGACTGAGGAAGGCAGTTTTGTTGGGGGTTTGCAATTTGTTCAGCAGGTTGGAGCTTGGGAAGTTTGCATGTTGTCTTCTGTTTTACCTTGAATCAAAAGTCTTTTGTTCAATCCATGTTGCATATGATGTTTTTAAAACTGTTAATACAAATGGGTGCACTTAGCAGCACAGGCAAATCAAACCTGCAAGGTAAGAGTGTCCTAAATAGCAACCTTCCAGATTGTTACAGAGAATAAGCAAGTTAAGCAGATTTTTTTTTTTGGAGGGTAATGTGGCTTACCTGTTTTATCAAATATATTTTTGATAACAGCCATGAATTTGTGTTTGTAGGTCTGTAGCATCTCTAGCATGACCCAAAAATATATATCTCTTCTAAGAAGTCATTTATTTGCTAACCTTTTTCTAGGCTTGCTGTTGAGACCAGTTTTAGTTGGTTGAGACCATTTTTACTTGGTAAAGTTAGCAAAATACCTAGGTTGCCATTGAATTCCTTTAAATATCTTCAAGGTTCTTATACAGTAAAAGGAGTCAAAAAGAGCAAAACTCTGCATGGTCAAATCAGGTACTTATTCAATTGAAAATTATGAACTGTAGGCACTGAATTTATGCATAAAAGAATATGTTTTGCAGGGGTAGTGTATTAAGAATGGTTTCCAGTTAAAACATTTGTTCTAAAACTGAGCCTAAAGTCTTGTACAGCTTCTTCTACTACATGTTTCGATCCCTAAACTGCTGGTGTATTTTGTGAGATTCGGCTTCTGTCCTTTTGTTTTGAGTTGCAGCCTTTGTGTGCCAAGTGAAGAGCAAATACGTTCAGATGGTCAGGAAGAACTTGGGTCTTGTAACCTTTGGTTGTGTGCAGTGCTTGGTGCTGCCTTTTTCTTGTTTTACTGGCAGATTAACTTAAAATCAGAGCAAACCTAAAGAGGGAGGTTGCTGGGTGGTTGGTGGAGTGAATTGCGCGGTGGCCTTTCACTGCAAGGGTCATGGTTGGAATCCAGGCATGGGGAGGGATAAAGAGATGCTGCAGGACATTGCTCTGACAGGTTCCGTCCAAATTGTAATGGACCAATGCACAGTCCTGCCATCAGTAGTTGGTCTTCCAAAAAGCAAACTGTAGGGAGCTCAGAGTTTGCCCCAACTTGTCAGTGAGAGGGGAGAAGACAGAATTAGAAAATAAACCAGTTACTTAAACAGTGACAGTATTAATTCAATGGCAGTTGTTAAAGTAGGTTTATAAAGATGTGTGGCTGAAGTCCAGGAATCCCCTTAACCAGACCTTTCTTCTCCACTTGTAATTTCTGGCTGATTTTTTTTTTTTTTATTCATTTTTCTTACAGCTGCAGTAAAGTTCTATTTGACTGAGCACCCTTTTTTGTCTTTTTGGTGTTTTCTAGGAAGGCTGTGTGCAACTCCATCCCAGTTTTGTTAAGTGTAGCGGCTGGCCACGAAGAGAATGCAGAGCATGCTAACTGCTAACTGTGCCCGTGTTTAAGAGCGATCCTACAGGTATGCTCTTTGCTTTATACTATGCTTTTCATCTAAAAGTGCTAAGGGCTAGAAGTAGAGATGTTAAAAAATATACACAAACTCTAGAAGATAAGATTCTGTTTCCACAATGGCTTATTTTGACAAAATTTTGATGAGGCTGCAGTGTATTCTCCTAAGAGTGGTAGTCTGAGATCCGACATGCAAAGCAGCACAGTACTGATGGAAAAAGTGCTTTGATGTTGTTTCTGTAAATTACAAAGAGCGGAGATTCACTCCAAGTAACGAAAAGAACAGATCGATCTTTTTTTACCTCAGGGTATACTTCATATAGGCCCCAAATCCTCAGTCATCTCACTGGGGCAATTTGGCTGCTCCAGTGGGTGCTATTCCCTGTGAATTCAGTAGAAAGCTGAAGAACATTTTCCTAAGCGAACTATCAAACTGCGCCACGCTGAATGAACATAATGCAGTTTTGTGCTGTAATGGAAGATGAGGCTGTTCGCTAACCAAGTTATTTCTCACTTATTTTTTGGTGTGGTTTTTGGTTCCCCTCTCCCCCCCATCTTTTCTCCTGGATTGACTCTATTTAAACACAAAGTCGGGGTTTGCCGAACGGTTTATTGAGGCAACACTTGGTTGCTCAGAAACCAGTCAAGCTGAGACTGCAGTGGGCTTGTCTCCTGGCAGAAGGGATTTCTCTGAAAGTACAGTTCGCTTTACATCTAACTTATGATTATCTTGCTGTCTCCCTTTCATTATGCCATTGTTCTTGGGAGCCAGAGATTTTGTAAGTTATAAGAAAAGGATGTTGCCAAGGGTGTGGGTGGAGAAAGGTGCTGACATGATTTCAATGGAGCTAGATTCCAGCTTTATAACAGAGCGGTAATGAACCGTACAGAGAATAGGCTTTCCTAGCCTGCCCCTAACATAAGTTCAGTTATGAATTTAATGCTGTAAATGGCTATTTAGTGGCTTTTTTTGAAACAATTGTTTCAGATAATTTTTTTAAAAAGGCACTTTCCTGTGTAGAGGGTAAAAATGGCCTGTTACTTTTCGCTCTGTCTCCTAGCCATTGTTTCTAATGAAACTCTTCTTAATTTAGTGGAAAATGGGGAATTCAGAAAGCCAGTACAGTCTTCAGGGATCAAAAAATCATGCTGCTGCTACAGCTGGTGCCAAGCAGAAGCCTTGCTCTCTGAAAATTCGCAGCATTCATGCTAAAGATGAAAAGTCTTTGTCTATGCATGGATGGGGACATACCAGTAGCGGCTCAAACTACAAATCGAGGTCTCTCGCCAGAAACTGCCTTTCGCACTTCAAGAATAGTCAGCCTTATTCATCTAGACTCGGTGATGCTGTGGTGAAGGTCTCTAAAAGCAATGCCCATGCCAAACACAGGACAAACGCCTCAGGGGACTACTGCCAAGGAAATAACGCGGTGTTTTTGCCTGAGAACGGTTTCCACTATATTGGCCTTCAAGCTGGAAGTAATCATGCTGCCGCTCGAGAATGCAATGGACACATTTTAAATTGCTATGGAAAGAATGAGAGTCTTGCATCAACCTCCCCATCAGAGGACAGGAGAAGTCCAAAAGTTCTCATCAAAACACTGGGGAAGCTGGACGGTTGCTTGAGGGTCGAGTTCCACAACAGCAGCAACAGCAAGGTACCGACCGAGGAGTCCAGCGGACCGGTCCAGTTGCTGAGGTATTCACCTGCTTTGGAACCTAAGCCAAATAACCTACTCGATGTCAGGAGGAACTCCAGCACAGACTGTTCTTCAAGCCATCGTCTGTCACCTACTGATTCAAGGCTTCGATCTAGTAAAGGAAGCTCCCTCAGCTCTGAGTCTTCGTGGTATGACTCTCTCTGGGGAAATGCTGGGGATATCAATGAGCTGGATGGTCCGTATTTGACCAGGAGCACTCCAGATACAAGAATTCGTGCCAGTTTCCCAGCAAGTGACAACAAGAAGTCCTTCAACCAAAGTTCATCTCTTTCCTCTCTCCGAGATCTCTATAAGGATACAAATTTGGAGAGTACCCCTCCACCTAGGATCAGGCTGTCTGATGAGTATATTGACACTCATGGTAGCCTAAGCAACCGTGTCTCATTTGCCTCAGACATTGATGTTCCCTCCAGGGTGGAGCAGGGAAGTCCTGCACATTACTCCTCCTACACGCTCCCATGCAGAAAGTCCAAGCCCCTCAGTGAGGATGCATCCAAGAAGGATACACTAAAAAACCGAATGCGACGCATCAGTGACTGGACGGGAAGTCTCTCAAGGAAAAAAAGGAAGCTGCAGGTATGTCCAAACCCCAACCTAAGTGCCTGAAAGTTGGTTTGTAGATTCCTCTTACAAATGTAGTGGTTGCATCATGTTTGCCTTTCTCGCAGGATAATTGCTTGCTAATCTCATTTGGTGATTTGTGGAATTCTGAGACATATTGCATCCCTGGAGCTGCCTGACATGTCAGCAGCAAAAAAGGATATACGTTTGTTTGTGAAAATTTTCACTTCCTATTTTGTCACCTTCTTAGCTACCTCTAATCTCTGCAGCCTAATCTCTCAGTGAATTAGCTTTTAAAGTCATTGCATTACTTACAAAGTGACTTGAAGTTTTTAAGCCTTCTCTTTATTTCAGCTATGAAAATATAACTTAGATATCATATATATGCTATGAATCAGCATACATTATCTAAAGAGCGTGGAAGGAGCAGTAGAAGAAGGATGTTACAAATATCTTTGCAGGTATTCCCTGTTTGTATTATTGGCTTCATCACTAGCTTTGGTTTCACATCTCTAGCAAGGTGAGCAACTGTAGAGAATCGACCAGAGCTGCTGGTTCTGCCTCCACCTGCTTTGAAGGCATTATGTGGAGAGCCCTCCTTCTTCCTGCATGTCAGCTTAGTTCACCAGATGGAAAAGCTTGAGTTGCCATCTGGCTCACCAGGAGATGGTGGTGCGAAGGAGATGGGAGGAGGGCAAGAGGGAGGGAAAGGATGTTTCTTTAGAAGAATTTAAGGCTAATCACATTAAAAAGAATGTAGGATGGCTGTGGTCAGGAATTAAATTCTCACCTCTTGCCCCAGAATCGGCTCTTTAAATGCCAGGCTGTGAGTGGACTTCTGCGTATGAGCTTGCAAGCTGAGTTGGAGAGCAGAGACAGTTTTGGGGTTTGGTTTGGAATTTTTTTTTTAAATCTTCCCTAGTGTTTCTCATATAGGAACAGTCACTGTGATCTCTAAATGAAGGATCTGCTCCCTTTCAGCAGCATTGGGGTGCTGGCCACTTCAGAAGTGAGCAGAGAGTGAAGGGAACCCCATAACACATGCTTTCTGTGGCATGTAGAGCAAAAGCTGTCTCCCGTGTTGGAAATTCAGACAGGTATCGTGCTTAACAGGCATCTGTCATTGCAATGTAAAACTTTGGCAGACCCTTAGGCTCAGAAATTAGGTTAGTGTAAGGTTTGCCACTGTAAATCCTAGGTAAGGGGTACAGAACTGGGAAAATGAAAATGAAAGCCATTTTTTCAGATCACTTCTTTTGTGAGTTGGCACTCGTATTTTATCAGATGCTGTCTTTTCACCTTCTTAGTTAGCTGTGGACGAGAAGGCAGAAAAACCAGAATCAGTGAAGAGCCTCAGCACCTTGTGCCAGGATTCTTCACTGGTTTCAACATCCGTAGCTGTTCTGGATTTTACAGCCAGGCTTTATATACGATCGCTGCATCCCAGACCTTTGCCATGTATTACTTAGTTATGACATTTTCGGAATGGTATTTGTGGCGCACAATTCATAGCTGTTTTGAATTCACTGTGCAGTGAGCTGACTTCAGACACAGCAAGGAGATTTGGCTGGTGAGATTGCACTAAGCTTGAATCTGATTCTGCTAGAAGGAAATCATCCCTAGCTCCAAAAATGGTGATTTCTTAGAAAAAGGCATAGGAAATAGTTAGTCATTGATTTTTATCAGACCAGTATCCAGCGACAGGAAGGATAAGAGAGGTAGCGAATGCTTTATGGTTTTGCCTTTCTTGTGAGGCTTGGTCAGCTCCTTTCCACCACGGCACGCTTTGAATAACCTGCTGTGTCTTCTGGGGGTTTGCCATGTTGTAGTTTGGTAGCAATTATACTCTCACCGGGTCCTCTGGCTTAAAAATGCAGAAGTACCGTGCATGGTGATGATCTGTCAGATGGAGAGTCCCTGTTTGTAGGACTGTTCGTCACAGCGCCCGTAGCCTCTCTGCTTTGCTCTGAACAACGTGTCCCTTCCTCAGTACATTACTAATAACTGGCTGTGAGTCACTTGAGCTGAACGTAGGTGAAAGCTGGAATATTTCCCTATAAGAAGGCCTAAGCGCTGGTTGCTGGCTGGGTGAATAGGTCCCACCAGCTGTCCCAGTGGAAACAGGGCAGTCAAGCCTCCTGCTTCATGGGGGTGCAGGATCAGGAGGCTGAGCTGTGGGATATTGAGGCTAGTCCCTTGCCACTAGAAAGGCAGTAGAGTTTAATCCCCTTCGTCAACAAATCGCAGCTTAAAATCAGGTGGGCTTTTCCCCAGCTTGAAGGCTATTTTCTCTTACTGTGATGCTTGCTAATTTGCAGATCAAATGTAGCCTCGGCCAGTTTGTTCTGATGCCAGTATTGGCCGCTATATTAGTTGCCCTGCCCTATTATTTAATCTGTTACGATTTATTTAAAGGGAGAAATGGTATCTCTTCTCGGCCCGCATTGGTGGGGCTATGCAGACTCTCTTTGGTCTCCTGTCTTAATATAGGAAGTCTATTTCCTTTTCATTCTGGCACCCTTCCTCTGCACCTGTTTTAAATCATCCATAAACAGATTTGGAGATAAAATATTCCAGAGGAGCCCTTGGCTGTGCCCTGTCCTGTGGCTTGGATGTTTCCTTACGTCTGACTTGATCTGATACTTAATCTGATATATCCTGGAATTGAGTTTGCCTTTCTAATAATGGTCTCACGTCAAGACTTGCAATCGTTCTGTGCCATGACCCAGCTTTCATTGCATGAGGGTGTCCTAATGCATCCCTCGATGCATCGCTGGTACTCTGCTGTGGCATGGCGTGTCCTCATTTACTTTAATCCTTGCTGAAACAGCACTGGGGACATGCTTACCACAATATGCTATGTGTGAGCTCCAAGGTATCTGTGATGCACATGAAGTCCATAGACAGAATTTAGGCAGACTTGTTGCGCAGTCAGCCACTGCTAAAGGTGGTGGTGCAAACTCAGTGTGCAACTGTGTGACGTGGAGAAAATGGGCAAACGCTGTGTAAAATGAAAATCCAGCCACCAGAAAGAGCTGCTGCAGCAGAGAGGTTCTTCAGTGAAGTAAATACCCACTTTATGGGAACCATTTCTGAAATTTCCTGACTTTATAAGCCAGAGCCCTGAAGTGTGGTGTAAAGAGAACTTAAAAGACAAGTACATTGAGACAACCTCTTTATTTGGCTTGAAAACTGGTATTAGATTCTACTTTCAGCTTGGGTCCTAACGAATTTAGCAGGCTGCATGGTTTCCTGCACTGCTCTTTACAGGTAATTATTACATGCGTCACTTTGTCTAATTGGTGTCTTGATTAGCACTTTATCTTTTGCATTATCTATAACTATGCCAGGGTATAGCTCAGCCATTGAGAGATCTGCTTGAATGCAGCTGAGCAGAAACAGGGGTAGTTTTCTGTCATCGCTGGGTGCAACAGAGAGAAAACGAGTAGAAAGGCGCTTGGCAGGGAAACCACCACCAGCAGCAATTTTGGTCAGACCTTTTCAGTGGTGCCCAGGTACGGCTGCAGTGACAGCCTCCCTGAGGACCAGCAGAGACTGCGTGACTCTGCCAATTCTGTTCTTAAAAAAAAAAAATAAATAAAAGTGATGTTGTCATGGTGAAGCGTATATATTCATTTTGGATCCTGTGTTCATTTACTCTGCTCTGGCACTTCCTCTTTTCTACCCTTTCTGTGTGCGTGGAGAAAACATAGGATGTGGCCAGTGGTTGTTCATGGACAAGTTGCGTCCCACCCTTTTCATTAATGCTTGTTGTTCCAGTAGTGGTCCTTCACAGCAGAAACCTTCTTAGGTATGCGTCTCGTGTTGTTTTTCTTACTAGTGCTTTGGGATTGAAAGAAATAGATATTCTTAATAAACTGTATGTTACTGTTTTCTAGAGGACACTGGCAGTTCCTGGAGAATAGTCAAACAATTAAAACAGGATTTTGGCACACACATACAGTGACAGTAATTAAAAAGAGAGTGGAGAAAGCTTTCCGTTTCTCACCGAACTGCAGATGGCCGGCATGGCTGTACGGTCCATGTTGTATGGTGGCTTTGTGGGCATAAACACATTACACGTGTGACTATTTCCCCACCCTCCTCCCCTCTGATTTCCTTCCCTTTACTGTTTAAAAAGCAAAACTGTTGATGTTTAAGGAATTACTCTCAGAGAATGCTGATTAACACTCTAGAGTAAGATTTGAGGAAGGTGCTCCATTAGCAGGAGAATTGGATGCTTGTCGCCAGAGACAGTGACCTGAAAAGCCAGACTCAAACTTCAACATACCATAAGAGGATTCTGGTTTTGGTTCAAGTTGGCTTTCGCAAGGCCCTGACCGGCAGCGTCCTGCTGCTTGAGAAGTGCCTTGTCTGGCGATGCTTGGGAGGGCGTGCGATCCCACTGTTGCTCTTGGCTGCACTCTGGAGGTCCTGATGCTATCAAAACACGGCACAGCTTTTCCGCTGCAGTTTTGAAGAGCATCAAGTAGGAAGCAAAGGAACAAAAAAGTAGTTGCTTTCAAAGCTGCTGGTGAGAGCAGCTCACAGGAGACCAAGGTTTATTTACTTTATTCCTGTACAGAAGTCTGTGAGCAAATAAATGCTTTTAGAGAGGCAGTTGAAACTTGGAAGTATAATAGCTTTATTATTAGTAAGGGTAATAGCTCCACTTCTTGAATTGCTTGTAGCCATCTCTTCTTTACTCTTCCCTCACACTCTTTCTGCAAAAGGCAGCAGGGTTTTTGTGTTGTATGTTCTTAAACCTTGGTTGCTTTTAAATAGCATCAGCAACGCTTGAGTTGGGAAGGCAATAAATGGCTTCTTACGATGGATGGTGTGGTTCTCGACAGTGAAGTTAGTCCAGGGAGCTCTGATCTGGGTAGTACGAAAATCCCTGTCCATCCCTGGAGCCTGGGAGAGTTGGGAGCAGTCAGCACATTACTGGGAAAGGCTTAAGAAAGAAAAAGGCCCAACCTGCCAACAAGGTCCCCCATCGACAAGCAGTGGCAAGAAATGGGCCTAGGTTAACATCCATATCACAAGGCAAAGTTGAAGTCATACCATCAGGCCTGAGTATTTCAAATAAAATTGGCCAGCCCTCTCAGAACAAGGGATGAAGTTGCACAATGCAATTAGGAGAAAGGCCCGTTGGTGCTCGATGAGATAGTCAAGGGAGGTTTTCAGCAGGCTAGAAAACACAGACCTCTGCAGTCTGGAGACTGGATTCGTGCCAGTCAGCAAGAGCCTCTTTCTTTTTTTAAATCACATCTTCTGTTAGATTAGATTTTTGTCAATTGGTCAATACAAACAAGCTTAAAATATTCTCAACTTTTGACCTTTTTTGTGTTGGTTAAGCACAGTTTATAAATAGAAACTGGAGGTAAAATAAGCCTAGCTGTGCTGACGCTAAATGTAGCTGCCTCGCACAAATGATGTGTCACCAAAGTTTTGAAAACCCTGTAACAATAAAGAAACTTCTTGTGACACTGTTCCCGCTTGTACTCAAACAGGCGTGTAAGGCGGTGGTGCCTGGTTTCAGCTGGCGGATGTGGTGGTCTCCTGGAGCCCATCAGGTTTCAGCTAGTGGAAACCCCAGTAGTTAGTAGTGAATTTGGAGATTGCTCACAGGTGTCTGAGTTACCAAAGCTTTCAGACTTAGAGGTTAGGGTTTAATGGGAAAACTGTGAGTGCTGGCCCCAACAGTGTCAGTGGCTACCGAGGCAAAGCCTGTGATGTAATGGTGAAAAGAGGTGGCCCTTGATAAAGGAACTGGCCGTAGCTAAACATGAAACGAATTTAAATGCCAAATGAGGTGTGTCTTTTCATCGTAGCTCTGGTGACTGATCGCTGGCAATTTCCTTTCTTGCGCAGGAGCCAAAGTGTAAAGATGGGAGCGAATACTTTGACAGCAGAACGGACAACTTCACCTCAGACACGCTGGCACCGTCGCAGCTCTCCGCTTTGCTGTGGTCACCTGGCTCCAGCCACGTCCTGTCCCAGAGAAGTGAGTCCACCAATGCTGTCAGCAGCGATGCCCTGAGGCAGAATATTTATGAAAACTTCATGCGGGAGCTGGAGATGAGCAGGACGAACCTGGAGAACACTGAGACCTCGTCGGAAACGGAGGACTCCAGCGGCGAGTCCCTCAGCTCCTTGGAGCAGCTGGATTTGTTGTATGAGAAAGAGCAAGGGGTAGTGCGCAAGGCAGGGTGGCTGTTCTTTAAACCCCTGGTGACCCTGCAGAAGGAGAAGAAGCTGGAGTTGGTCACACGGCGGAAGTGGAAGCAGTACTGGGTCACACTCAAAGGTAAACCACCGCGTTGCTCCGTTGGCTTGGCGGTGGCGGTTGTTTCCACTGTGTCGCAGCAACTTTTTACGCGTGCTGGTTTCTGCTAGCAGGTTCAGGGGATCAGAAATTCATGCCTAACTTTACACAGTCTGCCCACAGGCTTAAAGTGGAGCATGTGCCCAAGCAGCCCACTGAATCGAGGTGGTGCCCACGTGTTTGGTATTGCAGATGCAGCCTTGCGTTTCATACGACAGTGGGAATTTTGTCTGACTTCCCAGTTTCTGTACTCGCACAGAATTGAGGCTTTAGAAGATGCTTTTGGATGTTTGGAGGTCAAAGACCAAATTGAACCAAAACTGAGAAAAATACAGAAGTTGCACCTCTGTATCAGGGGAATTCAAAATTTAAGGATCAGGAGTAATCCCTGGTGCCCAATTACCTGCCACAGGCACGCAGTTCCATGGGCTTTCCTATGAGGTTTACTCAAAGTTGGGGTGAGTTAATGTAAAATTGTTTAGTTCGTTTCCAGCACATCAGGTGGCAACATAACAAAGAAGTGACTCCCCGTGCTAGCGCATTTACACAAAAAAAGCGCGCGATTCAGGGCAGAGGAGGCCAAAGCAGCAGCAGGAGGGGAAGCCCTGCAGGGCCCAAGGTGTAGCTGCCATGGACTGCTCCCAGGGCTCACCAGCTTCCCTCCTTTCCCTGGATGGTCTTCCACCTTGCCCGCTCCCCACAATACCAACTCATTCTAGCTTTTGGCATGCCCACCACACCATCTCCCCCACCCCGGCTGCCCCTGTAGGGGGCTGCTCAAGTGGGGTGCAGCTCAGCCCTGTGCTGGCGGCACGCGTTGGTGGCCGAGAGTGATCGAGCGGGTAGGTGTGCCACAAAGTGTACGGGTGCCACTAAGTGTGAGAAGAAAAATAACATCTGTTGTGGGGAGGAAGAGGAATTTAATGGGTTGAGTCCATGAGCGCTTTTTTTTTTTTTTAATTGCATTCAAAGGGTTTGCTTTTCAGTAAATACAATGCTAAGTTAATGAGTGAGGAAATGATCAAACTTAATAATTTCCTAGCATATCTGGAGCTGGAGGAGAGAAAATAACAACTTTCCCACAGGTTGCCATTTTCAAAATTCTGCATGGGTGTAGACCTGAAGAAAAATGAAGAGCAAACAGCAAGTGCTGGGAACGTTGTCCTTGATAGTGTTGATTTAAAAGAAGCAAACTTGCAAGAACGTAGCAATTCTGCCTAATAATTTAGAGACCTGTTATCAAGGGATCAAAACGTAGGCAGTCTTAACAGTTTAAATCACTTATCCTGATCATCAGATAGCATGATTCATGCTTACAAGCAGTGTATACAAAGGCAAAACCAGTATCTGAATGCCGCCCTCTTATTGTATGTGTTTGCGATATGGAGCATGAATATGAGTTTGATCTGCCTCTTCTAAAATTCAAGTAGTTTCTAAACAATACAATCAAAACTCTAAACTGAAGTATATTATATACTAGTAGTTCGTGCATTTCTGGGATAATGAAGCTCTGGGAAGGAATTTAGGTGCTTCGTGTTCGGTTCTTTGCTACAAAATTGGCTTACTGGTGACCTTGAACAAGTCATGTCCCTTCTTGCTACCTGAATTTCCCCAGCTCTAAAAAAGGAATAATAAAATTATTTGTAAAAAGCTTTCTTAACTTCTGGCATTACAAGAAGTATTAGGTACAATGTTTTTTACTTCAGATGAGTGATAATGTCTGCATTCATGGTGCAGAATCTCTTCCGCTTTGTAAGCTGTTTTAAATATACATTCCTCATTTCCTTGATCTCGTACCTTTATTATGCTGTGGAGGCTTTTGATGCCAAAATAAACTTGCCTGTCTGGATATCAAGGCGTAGTTCTGTTTTCATAATATGGTATATCAAGATCAAGGTGCTTGCTTTGGTTGTCCTTATACAGGGTTTTGAATAAATGTGTATTTAGTTTGTTCTTGAAGTTTAAATAGCCAAGATATTTTAAAATATGACTTAAAATAGCCACATATGCAAATGGAGAACAGCATGTTTCTTTGCGCTCTGTTGAGATGTGTTTAATTATAAATATGCAAAAGGCTTATAACCATCTGGTTACCTGCCAGACTTCAAAGTATACATGTCCTGAGGCCTCTGCTCTACTTTCAGGGCCACCAAGAGCTGAGCTTGAATAGTAACCCTTTAACAAGAGGAACTCTTTTTTCCATCTGTCCTGTCTAATTAGTTTATTTTAACCAGGGAAATTGTCCCTCCCCCTTCAGTTCAAGTTTTGATTAAAATACTTGGACAATAATCAGTCCCAGTGGGTCTGTCAGGATTTATGAAACTTGCTGCTTCCAGGGGTCACTTGGCTTGACCCAAAGATACACCAGGGGTGCCATACACCTAAACACACATGCATGCCCTTCAAAATTTTTTATTTATGTACATGTAAACTGTCAGGATAAAAAAGACATATCTGTAGTTACCTTTTTGATAACACATAGGGGAAGTATGGGAATTTAAAATAGAACTTAATTTGCACTTTCCTAAAATGCAGAAGTGGAAGTGGTCGCACAGTCCTGCTGCTGCTGAATGCAAGAGGGGGCTTGGTTTTGTTGGTTTAGTTTGCCCTGTTACGTTGAAATGATGACAGAAGTGCCATGCCCGGTACGCAGGGTGTAACAAACCAAATGCTGCTTTTCCAACTGCAGAGACCTCCAAGTGTTTCTGTATCATAAGAAAGATCAAGTGAGGGCTGCTTAAGGGGAAAGGATAGGACCAACTCTGTAGGATTTGCTCTTGCCCTAAATATTCTGCCAGAGACTCTGGACAGTAATAGACTAAGGTGCACTTAGGTGATAATAGAGACATTTCTGTTTATTGGATTCCTTCCTTTGAAAACTTGTCAGTCATCAGATGATTTGGTCGGTAACCTCTGATATATATTCCTGTGCAATTCTATGATATATTTCCCTTTTTCTTGAAACTGTTCTACATTCATTGGCACCGGAGAATGTGATGAAATCTGTCTGATAGATCTCACTTTTCATACACTTTAGATCTGGGCTGTTTGAGGACCAGTGTATTCCACCATTTGCACAGCAAATTTGCCCCATAAACTCCAATAGGCCCATTTTTCCCCTTTACCAGGTACAAGAATCAAAAAAACCTTGATTTTGGTTCTGATTTCAGATTTGACCTCTGAGGAAGCTCCCCTTGAATTTACATGACTTTGGATGATGTGTCTGGGATTTTTAATACAGCATTAAGTGTAAATGTTAGTGAAGTACTAAAATGAGGTTGAACTGTTTTTACCTAACTCTTTTAAAAGCATCGACAAAGGAAAACATTGCTATTTTTCAGGTTTTGCAACATCCCCTTGAGAGGGGATGCCCTCCTAGGCATATTTGCGTGTGCGTACATACACAGTGTGACACACAGAGAAACACCAACAGCCTGAAAATCAGCAAGTTAACCCAAAATCTCAGTTTTGGTGCTGCCCTGTGTTGTGATGTGTCTTTGATTTGAAGGAAAAATAACAACAGAAAATGGACTGGAGAGATAACTGTGATATAATCCTAGCAAACTAAATCCTTATATTAGCCAAGTTTCAAGCCCTCTACTGAATATGTACAGGGGTTACAACAGTAATATATTCATGGATTACTAGGCCCTAAGGGACCACTGTGATCATTTAGTCTGACTCGCTTTGTAATGCAACCTCGTACCTTCTCTAAATTAATTCCGGAATGAATTTGAGCATATCTTTTGGAGAAGGCTCACCTTGCTGCAGAATCCACCCTCAGATTTTTCTAACTGCTTAGGTTACTCTCAGTTCTCAAAACGTATTTGTAGTACCTGGTCTTTGTTCTTCGAGCTTAAACATCTGGCCACAGTATAGTGTATTAATTAATCTTCCAAATTAAAAAAAAAAACAAAACCCCAAAACACAAACCCCACACCAAATTCACTGTTCTTAAACTGCTGTTTCCCAGGGGTGAAAGGGAGGTTTATTTACTTATTTTCTCTCGATGCACAACCAGCCTAAGAAATTCTTGAGAAAGACAAGATAGTTTTTAACTAGATTATTTTAGTAATGCGTTTCAGTCTGTGACCCCTTGGACAGGCAAATTGGTGCATCTCACAGGACAGTGGGGTTGTAACATGGGGCCGGAATGGCAGGGATGGAGGGGAGAGGCCCTTCTTGAGCCAGCTTCACTGCCGAAGGCAATGTGGCAATGTAGTAGTACTGCTGGGGACTCGGATCAAGTCTCTTCTGCTATCCTCCAGAAGTAATTCCTCTTGTTATGCTCAGGATTGTCATCATCAAGGATGAAGTTTGGTTTTGGGATGCAGGTCTTGTACCCTACATGTTACACTGTCTATGAGACTGATCATGCTCAAACTCAACCCCTTTAAACCCTTTGAAATTATTCAGATTGTGTTCATTGTCTAAGTCCACAATTTGCAAGTAGGTTCAAGGAAATCCAGTTTAAATTTGAGAATTTTATTCACTAAGCATGTTGTTTGAAGACAAAAGTTTCTGCAAATCTTTTCAACAAATACAAAGACTTCTTAGATGGCTTTTATGAGACAGTTGGTTCAATTTAATAAACAGAAAAGCCAATTTAACTAAGCAAGAATTAATCTTTTCTACATGCTTTAACGTTTTAGTACGCTAAGTTTATTTATAGAATTACAGAATGGTTTGGGTCGGAAGGCACCTTTTAAAGATCATCTAGTCCACCCCCCCTGCCATGGGCAGGGACATCTTTCACTAACTAGATCAGGTTGCTCGAACCCCATCCAGCCTGATCTTGAACACTTCTGTATTGAGATACCCTAGTTTTTGTTGGTGTTTTTTTTTTTATTCGGTCTATGGGTGTTTGTTGTGTCCCTGTTAGATAGCTGTTCCACCTTTTCATTGGCAAATTCATCATTAACTTTGCCTCATTTTCAGTGTAGAGGATATTCCTTTTTTCTCTATTTCCGAAGAGGGGCAGAACTGATGTTCCCTGTCACTGAAGAGTATCTTAATTGCAAAAGGACTAATATGAGATAATTCAAATGTGAGATCCAGAACTTACTTTCTCCTTATGTTTTGTGTCCCTCTGAACTGCAAAGGTTGCACTCTGCTGTTTTATGGGGCCTATGGAAGGAACTCGGTGGAGCAGAACGGTTTGCCTCGATACGCCCTCTTTGCAGAAGACAGTATAGTACAGTCTGTTCCAGAGCATCCCAAGAAAGAAAATGTGTTCTGTCTCAGCAACTCTTTTGGAGATGTCTACCAATTTCAGGTAACAGTATGCATAGGTAACTTTGTGGTTGTTTCCATTTTAGGATGCATTTGGCAGTATGCACATGTATGGATATGACTGTGTATACACATACATATGCACATACATATGTGCCTTTGACTTAAAAATAATAGTATAGTTAGACTATTACACTATACTATTCTAATATTGATTTAAGTTTATGGTATGACTTTAGGTGTATGATATTACATCAGGTGACTCAGTTAATTATGGTTCAGAAATAAAAAGAACAGGTCACAAATCTGCAAGATGCTTTTGATACATAGTGGTTACAGGCTTATAGAAAATCAGCTTTATTATGATTTTTTTTTCACATCTATTAGCATTTCACCCTTAAAGAATAATGGGCTTGTCTCTGAATCTGTTGGCCTCAAACAGTTTGCTTGAGAGGGATGCTCAAAAAAGAAGGCTAAAAATAATCTAAAGATCTTAGCTGCTTAACTGCACCACTGGAAATGTTAATAAAGAACATTATTATGTGGAACTGCCTGCATAAAAACATGTTGATTCATAGGCACACTTGCAAATATCTCCAGAGACACTTTCTGCAGATGTATTCTGCACAAGTGAGAGCACAACTCTGATGAGGAGCGGCTGAGGGAACTGGGGTTGTTTAGCCTGGAGGAGAGGAGGCTGAGGGGAGACCTTATCACGCTCTACAACTACCTGACAGGAGGGTGTAGCGAGGTGGGGGTCAGTCTCTTCTCCCAAGTAATAAGCAATAGGACAAAAGGAAATGGCCTCAAGTTGCATCAGGACAGGTTTGGATTGCACGTTAGGAAAAATTTCTTCACTGAAAGGGTTGTCAAGCATTGGAATAGGCTACCCAGGGAAGTGGTGGGGTTCCCATCCCTGGAGGTATTTAAAAAGAGGTGGGCAGATGAGGTGCTTAGGGGCATGGTTTAGTGGTGGACTTGGCAGTGCTAGGTTAATGGTTGGACTCAGTGATCTTAAAGGTCTTTTCCAACCTAAACAATTCTATGATTCTCTTTCCTTGCTGTCCTCTCTCCACTAACTTGGCATATTTTAAGCAAGCAAACACCTCTTCTCAGACCTTACATGTAAAATCACCTCTCTTGCTGTGTTACCTGCAGGAGAGGTTTATCTTTGAAACCTGTTGATTTTTACCTTAATTAATTGGAGGAATGAAGGATGCAGGTCGCATCTTTCCTACAGCTTGTGGGGCTCTGTTGTGCTTGCGGAGCCCTCAGACCTTGCAGAGCAAAAAAGCAGAAGCTGAAGGTTGGAGGCAAGTCATGACAAGAGTGCAGGAAAAGCTCACAGATCCTTTTTTTTGCACAGTTTTAAAGATAAAACCATATTTCACCGGTTTTGAGATAAAGTGCCTAAGATCTCAGTGAACCCTTCAAGCTCCTCATGTCCTAGAGCTGCTGATTTTTAATTAATTTTTTTTTCTTCCTGTCTGCTCATCATGTTGCACCGTTGATTTGTTTCATAGGCAACAAGCCAGACGGATCTGGAAAACTGGGTTACTGCCATACATTCAGCCTGTGCTTCCCTCTTTGCGAAGAAGCTTGGGAAAGAGGACACCGTTAGGCTGCTGAAAAATCAAACCAAGAGTCTCTTCCAGAAGATTGACATGGATAGCAAGATGAAAAAGATGGCAGAGCTGCAGCTCTCAATTGTTAGCGATCCAAAAAACAGGAAGGCCATAGAGAATCAGGTACTGGAAACAATATTTTACAGGAGCATATTTATCATTATTTCTTGCTTTGGGCTCTAACCATCAGTGCTTTCTAGGCCTGAGAGTAATTGTCTGGGGGATAGCTGGCATGGTAGTCGTAATTATTGCCAGGTTTCTACAGCAATCCAGAGCAGCGCGGGAGGTGGGCTTCTCAAAGCTGGGGATCAGACCAATCTGTTTTATGAGCACAAAGCTATTTGTTTTCTCTTCTGGATAAATGTATTAATTTTCACTGGTTTATGATACACTAAGCTGTTAATAATATCTAGCTGTTACACAGCGTACCACAGAATGAACAGTACATTCTGTGAATAATTTAATTAGTGAATTGCAGTAGAGATTTAAGAATAGGTACTTAGCAATACTGCTCTGCACCTTAAGACAGATGTGGAGAGTACTTTATCCAAATAAAATTGGAGGAAGGACTGAGGCAGACAAAACCATGTGCTTCAGTTGAAATTTAGCCATGACTAGGAGACCGGGATCCACTAAGGCTTCTTAAAACGCCTCCTAGGAGTCTAAATGAGAACAAGAAATAAAGACTGCAGTTTTCCATCCTAAGTGGAAAAGCACTGCCATGAAAGCAGCTGGAGCATTATACGAGTAACAGTTCAAAGAAAAGCAGGACACTTAGTCACCAACAGCACTTCTTGTAACACTCTCTGTTTGTGTGCTGGGACTTTTTTATCTTAGTATCTCAGTATAAACCCAGGCCCATCGCTGCTTAGCTTGGGAGAACTGACATACTACAGGCAAGATCTTTGCCCATGGCTGGAGCAGACAAAATGTTTGCATCCAGACTTGTGTCTAGGCTAATTTTGTTTCATTGCAGCAAGAAATTAGCTGAGTCATCAGTTGCCTCCACGTGGCAATGGCTTGGGCATGGCTTCTGAACGCCTGATGTGTTATTCTGACCACCTTTTCAAATTATGGTGGTAGGAATGCCTGAATCTTGGCTAAAGCAGCAGCTTAGTGCTGAGGAAGATTTACCACTAAGATTTGTTTTTAAAACAAGAACCAGAACAACCCGCCCAAAATTAGTGTTAGTGGTGTGTATGTACCTTGGGATTTTAGCCAAGCCATGGCTAAGACTAAAGGTCTGGGCAGATTGATGAGCAGCCAGAAATGTTCCTCAGTGAAAATGGTCACCTTATTGCCTGCATGGTGGTACATAGAAATCAATCCTTACTCTGCTCTCACTTCAGGCATGTGAACAAGGAATCACTCCAGTGATACCGTATGGAAGTACACCTTGAGGTGTTGACATCTTGCCCACGTCCCTGGTTTTGCAGGCAGCAACTGGCAAAAGATGCTTTGATTAGACATGCTTAGTGTTCAGGCAAAGGCTTCACTACCCAGGGCCTCTCGTGTACTAAACTTGTCTAGTAGTTTAGCCTAATAGGTCTGTGGACAGAGGTTGCTGTATCTTTTATTTTATTAGGCCATTAACAGAAGACATCTGATAATTTGAATTCATTGACTGGTATCTGAGAGCCCATCCCTACCTGCCTTTCCAGTCAGAGTAGCTATTGCTCTGTAATTACTTTAGGCTGCACATTATAGCAACCGAAGTTTATTTCCTTTGATCCAATACAGCATAATTAAGTTTCTTTGGTTAGTGGAACACTTTTAGTATCATGAATTTGATGCTTATAGTATTTAAAATTCTTACTATACTGGTTTGAACTTGATGAAGTGCAGACTAGCTGGTACTGACTTCGCTGTCAAGCTCCTGTAGTGCACTTCAGTCTGAAGCTGTATGAGCGGAGTTCAGTAAGTATGCAGGTTTGTGTAGGGATTTGTAGTGCAGATGTTCATAAGCTCTTGGAGTGCTCAGATGTTTGTAGTTTATTTCCAGGTCACTTTTTTTTCATGGTTCAGAGCCTAGTGAGGTGAATGGAGGAGGAAAAATGTTAAGCACCCTTTCATTGCAGTAGGTTTTGAGACCTAGAAGAATATACAGATTTCTAGAGGTGTCTAGTGCTTGTAACATGTGACACACTGAGGGAAAATCCTGATGTATATTAACTTAATTTACCCCTCCCCCCATTAGATACTGATGCTAGTAGTTTATCTAGAGTCAACTGAAGAGTATTAATGATGCTCTCTTAATATCTGCTAATTAGATGTTCTGTCCTTGAACGACGGCCGCTGTTTTCCAGCTCAGTCCCTGGAAGCAGTTCTGCTAGAACTGAAATCCATCACTAGGGATACAGAAGATTTATTCCTGTTAATCGTCTGTCTGTGAATGTCTCAAAACATTGAATGAGGGCAAACCAGTGAGACAAAGAGTGAGATGGATCATGTGCAAACATCCACTAGTTAGCAAACAATAAATTTATAATGAGCTTTTTCTCTATTCTTGATCCCTTTGATCTCTATAAAATCTCCCCTTACAACTGCTGAAGGTTTGTTGGCAAAGTCACTTCAGGGAAAAGTCAATAGATAACTGGTTTTCCTAATCTTTTGATTTAATGTCTGAGATGGGCTTTCGCAAAGGAAAAAAAATCTTGATGTAATTAATAACCAAGAATTCTTAATATACTTAGTAAGCTAACAATTTTGAAAAAAACCATGATTCCTGAGGGAGAAGTTTGCATGTATGTAGTTCAGTTGTTTAGTACTGTGGTTGTTTAGCTGTCTTTTGCCCACTCTGAGTAACAAGATGAATATAAATTCTGGGTTTGGTTTCATGTAAATTTGGTGATGTTTTCAATTACGTGGCAATTATGATTCCTCCATGCTGAAGTATATTGTATTGCCAATACTGTAGTTTGTAAGCATGCCCTCCGTCCTGTGCTGGAAGACTTCACTGGTGATTTATTTTGGGAAGTCAGCGGAAATAGTGTGTGATTGACTTCAGAAGGACCATGGTGGGGTTCTTTATGTAGAAGGATGAGGCACAGTCTTAATTTCTTTCCACTGGGGAATTATCTTGGAAACTGTGATTTCGAAATCCTTTCTCCTTTTCCTTCCTCTTCCTCAGAAAAGCAACCACCCAACCTTAGCTTTCTATTTTCTTTCACAGCTGTATTGATTTAAAACCAATACTTCTCTGCTGAAGACTTAGTAATTCACAGGGCTGTACAAGCAAGCAAAACCTTTTCTTGTTTCACAGTTACCATCACCTGAAAGGCAGTTGCAACAAGGAAGCCTGGACTTCTAAAATTGCTATAGGTATTTTAATGTACATACGTGTTTCTTTTTGGTATCCAGCAAATGGACTGGAGAAGCCAGTCTGATACTATCTTTTAAATATGGTGGATTTGCAGGCTAGCTACTGATAAAGCTAATGCTAAACAGAAGCAGTGCAAACAAAAAAAATGACAAGGAAAATGTTGGTTTTCTAGAGAAATGATTGATTTTGGACTCAATGCTATTGAATTTCAGCCTGAAGAAGAGAAGACTGAGAGGGCACCTCATCAACAC
>BOSO01016630.1:0-29292 GCA_018403395.1 Gorsachius goisagi
TCAAGGCCAGGTTGGACGGGGCTCTGAGCAACCTGATCTAGTTAACGGTGTCCCTGCTCACTGCAGGGGGGTTGGACTAGATGACCTCTAGGGGTCCCTTCCAACCTGAAACCTTCTATGATTCTATGATTCTATGATTCTATGATTTAGCCATAGAAAATGTAACACTTGGCACCTCTTCTTAACTAAATGACACATGAAGTCAGATAAAAGGCAGAGGCAGAAGGGGCTTGCGCTATACTTGTGAATAAAAACACAAGTGTAGTGGGAATGAACTGAACTTGTGAAAGTAGACCCTCTTAAAAATAGTAATCTGAGTGTCAAAACAACAAGAAAAAAAATCGAAGGGCTACTGTTTTTCTGATAGACTTGATTTGCTATCCTTTACTGGGGGAAAAACAACCAAACAAGAACAGGCTGTGGGGAAAACAGGCTGGCCAAGATGGTGACGAATCTGCATGCTGTGGTCTAATAATGTTGTTTCTGTCTTATTAAAGGTAATGAGCTTCTATGAGAAATGAGCAACTGCCAGAGAAGATTTTTGGCAGGGGACAGAAAGCAGAGTCCCCAGCCTGCCCTCCTGCTGCAGAGCAGGGGGAAATACTGAATACTACCTGCATACTGAATTCAGAAGTCAACACTTGCCTCATCTTCTTATTGAAGTGCTAAACAGATCTCCACCATTTCTTATTTGACAAAGCACATTAATACATTGCTTCATTTCAGATCATGCAAATGGAATAATAAATGGTGGATTCAGTGAGAGAGGAGAGTAGCTATATTATTTTCCAGTGCTGTGGAATGATTTTCTGTCCCTGTAAAACATGTCCCCTATATAATGCCCCACTAGTAATTAATTTATCTTCTTTCTTGATTTTAAAAGCAGACTGAAATAGCAAGGGAAGTGTGTATTCTGGACCACATAAAATAAGTCAGGCAAGAGGTTTTAAAGCCACTGTATTGGTAGTCATATTTTGAAGAGATGCTACTGTTAGCTGTGGAGCTGTTCTTTTTTCAGGACTTAGCCGACAAATGAAGCCAGCTTTCTGTGAGGCCTCCAGAAATTAGTCTGACAGGTGGCTGCCTACAGCTGGTACTTTTTAGGATGGGAGGGGAGAAAAAAGCTATTAGGAAAACGGCAAAAAAGAGGGAGCAAAATTCCTACCGAATTTCACTCTGTGTATTTCAATCTTTGCTAAATATATTACCAGTCCTGTACTTGTGGAGGGATTAGACTTTGCAAATAATGAGCAGATAAGTTCCTTTGACTCAAAAAACTAAAGTCAAAATAACCTGTGAACAACATTTGCAGTAGTGGTAAATACTAAATTAGGTATGGGAGCATTATGTCATCTGAGCTTCATGTAGGCCTTCAAACTGACCTGTTAGCTTAGAAAGCAGGAGATGTTTAGTTTCTCATAGGAAATCTACCTTTTTACTTACAGAGAAAGTTATTTGCTCTAATGACTTCTTAGAGAAGAGCCTCTTACAGTATTTCAGTAAACTTAGTTTATTCAGAACAGGCTAAGGACTTAACCTGTTTCTGATAGAAAATTAAAAGCCTGAGCTCACCCAGCAAAGAAAGGTTTGTTCAGTCAGGTAGAAAGATGTTCTTAAAGTTCATAATTCAATACAATATAAGCAGGCTTGGGGACAAGGAAGCCACTTACCATAATGACATTGACTGCCCTAAGGATTAAAATTGGAAGAAAGGGTTTAAAGCAGTGCAGACATTAATGGACCATTGAAGAGCAGCTGTGATCCAGAGCACATGCCAATTTGTTGGTGTGGTCTGATCAATACCAGATACTGCAGTAGTGCAGGCGATGTCTTCCTCTCCTACTTAGTTCGATGTGACTGACGACCTGCAGGATGGCAGTTAGTATCCAGCTGTTAAGAGCAAGGTTTGCATTAAATGCTGAAAAAGAAATGTAGGTGTTAATTTAAATAGAAAAAACCCACAGCACCAAAGAGCATTTAAACTGGCCTCAAGTGCCCAGAAATCAGCAGAAGTGTAGCCCTTTAACTAAAGGCTTAAGCTAAATCCATAAAGGTACAAACAAGACAAAAATAATCCCTCCCTCCTTGTCGTCCCCTCCCCCCCCTTCAATTTCTCCCAATGGTGTCTGGAAAGTTGCTGTATGTGGCAAATATGCCTAGAAGAAAGAGCACGCTTTCTGCCTCCAGAAAGCACGGAGGTGCTGGCACATGAGAAAGACAGTGCCACAGAGCTTGCAGTGCTGGAGATGAGGTGAGGTGAGCATTCCCTGTGCCCTCGCAGGCCAGTGTGATGTTTTATCCATCGACAAAGTCTCCACTTCACTACAGAGATTTGTGGCTCATGTATTGTTTTCCTGGAGCTTTCTGGGTGCGATACGAAGATTGCTGCAGACTTGGCAGTGTGGCAAAACAGCTTTCACCTGCAAGAATCTGTCAGTCCTAAATACTAGAAGTATCTTTTTAAATTGCTTTTGTAATTGCCCTGTTGTTGCATTGAACAGATGTGCAGATTAGAACTGCTGAAAAGTCTCTTAAATAAGGTCAATAAATGCACAGCTGAAGAAATAGGTTTAAAACCACTGGGACGATCTTTAAAAACATGACGAAATTAGTTTTGAGCCTAATTCTTCACTGGTATGGAGAGGCAGTGTTCTACTGATTTCAGTGGAGCTGACCCAGTTTTCACTCATGCAAAACCAGACCTTGGTGTTTAAATGTAGCCTTGCTCTGAACCTTTCAGTAGCCTGTCTGCGTTTGCAGAGAGTAACGCAATGGAGCTGTGCTGAGGGACCGTAGTTACACTGGCAGTCCAGGCTCCGCATGTTCGAGCAGGATCAGGTCTGTGTGCCTTCATGGGAGAGTGGCTTATTTGAGGATTTGGGGTGGAATTTCCATTGTTCTGGGAAGAGGACTCTTTTGAAGTAAGGAAGGAGATGGTTAGTGAGTCTCTTCTACAGGTGAGTGAGGTTGGTTATTAGGATGATGTTCTGCCTCCACCCTGTGTGGAAATACAGTCCAGGGTAGTGGCGATGGGAATGAGTCAGCTGTGTGGGATCAGATCATCCAGCTGCTCAGAGGAGAGAAAACATGTGAAAAGGTTTTATCTATTGAGTTTCAGTATATGCTTGCAGTGTTACACATTTTATAGTGTCCTCCTTCCTCTGAAGATATTTATCTTATACATGGGAAAATTACCACACAATCTGTTATAAGACTATACATCTTTAAAGTGTTACAGTGCAATATCTTGGGGTATAATACTGCCTTTTTCTTTGGAACACCCTTTGCTATCCAAAATAGACAAGTTAGCAGCTTGACAAAGAGAAGCTTTGGGATTTCGGTTTTATGAACTCACTGCCTGACACCTCACATGAAGCCGTTGATTTCTTTGGTCATAAACAGAGACTGAGGTGCAAAATGGCTTCTGGGCAGATGTTGTGTATAATGAAATCTTAGTTTAGGGATCCATTCTCAGCTCAATATTCAAGGCTTGAGTCTGATTCCTCAGATGTGGAAAATGTTCAGTGTTCCTTGAGGAAGATGAGTGAAAGGGAACTTTCACATGACAGAGGATGCATTGGCTGTCTGCTTGCCCCATTCACAGTTTTCTTATTTTGCAAACACATTCATTTTTCTAATTCCTGTACCCCTGAAATCTATAGCATGAAAATACATGACCTATTGTTTTTGATGCCTACTGTGCTCTGTAAACAGTGGTGGGAGGCAGAGTAGATGTGACCTTTTCAGGCTGCTAAATAACTCTGTATGTTGCAGTATCCTGGAAACTTTAAAATGCTACTTAATGTGAAGATCACAGCTCATTCACATCTCTAATGAGAGTGGCAGGTTTTCTGTCTTGCTGTAATCATTTTGGTCCTCAGCCTGCAAGCTGGGTTACAGCATGTAGCTGAAACACAAGGAAAGAGCTTGCGAAAATAAGCAGTCATCAGTGGTTCTCCTGGTAGATCTTGGCCTGTTGTGAAACCACTGGACCAAAGCTCCTTCAAGTCATGCCACGCTGTATTTGTCTTTTCTTGGTCTTCCTTTAGTTTGAGTGGGCTTACAGCACTGCCTTTCCTTGGAGCCTCTAGCATGTTTCTGAGCCCATGTGTGGAAGTGGCTCCTAGGATGAATGCCTCTTAGCCTCACTTTGTAGATGCTCCTTCTCCTAGCACCCATTTCCCAATCCCATTGGGTTTACAGTTCACCTCTCAAAGAGCAGAAGATGGTCAAATCATACAGGGTTTTCAAGGCATTATCTTAAAATGTATCTGAGCAAACAAGTGGCACCCTTTTGGCACCCTTGGCTATCAGTGCATCAGCTGCAGTCTTGTCTTCTCACGAGACTTTTATCTCAATGTGGAGACCGAAGGGGACAGCAGACAACCAAACTCCATATTGTGTCAAAGTGCAAATTCTGTATTCGGAGATTCCCCACACATTCACAGGCTACATGAGCGATCACAGTCGGAAATCTGCTAAAAATGTACACTCAAGGCACCCTTGGATCTTTCAGTGGTCTGGAATTTGCTGTGCATCCAGTACCATAAACAGAGGGCTTTGGAAGGAAAAGGGGTAAACTGAAAGTGCTTTCAGAAACCCATTGCTAGGATCTGCTGTGAGTCTGGCTCAGGCATGAAGCATAACTTCTACTGACCAGGAGCCATTTGAGCACAGAAATTGGTGCTGTCCTGAGTTCAGCATCAGTTTCCTTTCCCTGCCCAGTCCTACTTATCACTTTAAATCTTGCATAAATGCAATGTGCTGTCAGTGTCCCAGACCAAGCAAAACCTCTGTGGGGAACTTTGGATCAGCAAGAGTAGTAGTCCCATGTCCATGGAGACATCTGAATTTCTGGTTACCTTCCAGTGCATTTCTGTAAATGGCTGATACTCAGCTTCAGAGCACATAAAAAATTTAAAGAATCACTAAACACTAAGTAAAAATAATACAATTGAGTTCTGTGCACTCAGTGAAATTATTGAAGCAATAAAGAATAATGCTTTTGCAGATGAGGCTCCAGACCAAGCAGTGCAGAGCAAATCAATAATGTCATACTTCTTGCCAGAATCAAAATACTTGTGGAAATAGCTGTGGAGTGAAAGGGGAAAAGGTTTGTTTCAATCAGTCATTCTTGTTGTATAATGCAGTATCACAGACCAAACTAACTTGCATGCTAGGGACTTTAAGATCTTGAAAAGCATTTAATCAAAAATGCTGGGGCCTTGTTTATCCTGAAGGCTCCTTACAAAGGGAGTATGTGGTGGATATAGGGGAGGCAGGCTGAACCAGCAAGGTTGCATCAGGTCCTGGATGCTTGCCTCGCATGTCCTCATGCAAAAAGCAGGTTCCTAAAGTTGCAAGCCTGACTTTTTGTTCGGAGCGTCTCACTGCATGTTCAGCCTGTGACTAATAGTGATACAGTGGGAGAAATGTCCAGTCGGTGTTCACTGGCTGGGAGGAGCTCGCGTGGTATCTTCATGTTTGTAACACAGTATTGCACTGGAGTTCAGCTGCAACTTGTTCCCCACCCCTGTTACAGGTACACAGTGTTAGGTGGTCCTGCTCTTGGGTAATTTACAGTTTAAGCAGTTAGCGTATGCTTAGAGTATGCATATGCTCTAATGAAATCAAATGACCTGCTCAGGAAACTTTTAGTGGAACTGAAAGTTGAAAAGAGATCTCATGAATCCTAGTCCCATACCTTTATAGCCAAACTGTCCTTCATAGTAAGCACCAAGCTAATGCAGGCAAACAAATTTTGGATTAGAATTGCTCCCTGAACCTAGCTATGATTGAGAGCAGCTCAGGTTAACGTGTCTACGGTCAGAAGACTGTTACAAAGTGGTAATTCATGATACAGTAAATGGAGAGGAATACCACGGCCATCCCAATAGCATTGCCCCAGGTGTGCTTCAGGAGACACCTTCAGCTGTACAGGAGCTCTTCAGATGTAAAGCATCAGACCATGCTCTGTACTTAGGGCTGGTTTGTTTACATGGTACCTACTTTGAATGTGTCTATGGAAACTCAATTCACCAGGTGTGAGGTAACCCTAACTTTTGTAATTTTCCTGTTCGTTTAAAAAATGCTTCAATTTTTTTTTAAAGAAAGAGGAACATGATCTTTGTCTTCTACTGTATAGAATGATGCAACAGAAATTATTGTTTCTGTAGTACATGCACTTTCTGAAGCAACCTGTATTGATCATTAGGATGTGACAATTTCCCTATTTTTTGATGACAGCATTTTATTGATGAAAAGGCAGCAATTCCAATTTCAGCAGCTTTACCGGCTTTGAAATGCATGTTAAGTCTTTTTCTACATGAATGTGGAATTGCAATAACTTATATTTTCAGGATGAAAGTTCAGGTTTGTGCAGGACACCAAGACGCATGTGTTCTCTCAGTCTCCCTGTAACTTGCACACAGAGGTCCATGTGCTTAGATGATTTTTTTAATCTCAGATAAACCCAGCATGATCAGACCAGGGAATTGAACTGATGTCTCCCTTCATCCTATGATATGGCTATCTCACTCTATTTTTTCAAGAAAGAAAAGTTCAAACTAAGTCATCGATGCAAAATATTTGATAAAATAGCACACTTCTTCAAGATCCAATTGAACCAGAAAAGTTTTGATGACTATAGTCAGACTATCTTGCAGTTCTCTTGGAGGTCATCTAAAGGCTTGAAGCACTTCTGTTTTGGAACAAAAGCTGTCGTCTTCTTTCATTTTGAGTAATAGTGGAAGGAACTAGAATTATAAATTGAGATTTGGTTCTTCGTCCTTCAGCTACTGAATCAAAAAAAAGTTGTATAAAATGAGATCCATCTTCTGATTACTCAGAACAGGATTCTCGACCTCTCGTAAGGCAGGTCAAACAATGCCCAGAAAGTTTCCCCTCCTTTCCTTAGGCCATTAGAGAATTAAATTGATTGCATCATTTTCAGCATCATTTCACAACAGTCAATAGTCCATCTTCCAAATTGTATCAGTGCCTCATAGCATAATACCCATCTGGAAAAAAAGGAGCAGCTGCCCCTTCCTGATACACAAGACATTTAAAATTCTCCTACAGAAAATTGTTCAAACAAAACAGTAAAATGGCAGCAATTCACCAGCTCTTTTCTCCTGCAGATAGACTCTTCTGTAAGAATAAAATTATTTATTTGCTGTTCTTTTTTCTTCCCCCATCAAGTAGCCTAAATTCACCATTATGTAGAGAGAATCAAGAGAGAATACGCGTAGTAACTGTGCTGTAATAGTCATAGGCACTAACTGAATAAAGCAAAGTCAAGAAGTCGGCTTGAAGGCTGGGAGGAATCAATTCTGACAGCATGCTGCTCTGTTGCACTGTTGTGTCTCCTTACCTGGAAGTTTATTTAATGGTTGAAGGGGAAGGACTGCCAGCCTGGCTGGTGTGTGCCTTGGGAATGAACAGGAAAGGCAGTAGGAATTGGAATACAGTTTCACGCTTCTGGAGGGTTTTTTTTCCTCCCAAGCTACAGTGCATTTTTCATAACTGCTTCATGAAAAATACTCTGTCCCTGGCTGACTCCTTTAGAGATGATGTCCTCCTTAACTTAGTGGTGTAAAACAGAACTAGTTGCATCCTTGTCCTGGTTTTGGCTGGGACAGAGTTAATTTTCTTCCTAGTAGCTGGTATAGCGCTGTGTTTCGGAGTTAGTACTAGAAGAGTGTTGATAACACATTGGTGTTTTTAGTTGTTGCTAAGTGGTGCTTAGACTACTCAAGGACTTTTTCAGCTTCTCCTGCTTGGCCAGGTGCATAACAAGCTGGGAGGGGGCATGGCCGGGACAGCTAACCCAAACTCACCAAAGGGCTATTCCATACTGTATAACATCATACCTGGGGGGAGTTAGTTGTTGGGGCGGGGGGAAAGTGATCGCTGCTTGGGATGGGCTGGGCATCAGTCAGCGGATGGTGAGCAATTGCATTGTGCATCACTTGTTTTGTATATTTTATATATTCTCTTACCATTATAATTTCAGCTCCTACCCAAGTGTTTTTCCAGTCTCCTGTTGTCAGCCGCTGCCTATGGCCTTAGGAAGCTGCTGCTGATGCCACTGCCTAGGTTAAAAGGGAGAGAAAGCATGTTGTTATGGGCAGCAACAGTTCATCAGTTACTGGCTCAGTACTACTGCCCATGGGCCAGCGAAGATTGGACATCACACTCTTAAATTGAATAATTTCTGCTTTTTTCCTGAGGCCTAGAGTTTCCAGAATATTAGAGTGGGTTGAAGCCATGAGACAGAAGGCACATCTCTCAGCTGGCCTGACCTTCATGTTAACTGAACAAGCTGGAATCTGGACCATAGGGCATTACAGTTGCTTGGCCCAAACTTCTGCAAGTTTCTGCCCTGAAAGTCTTGCTGCAGCACTTGGTGCAAACAGGTCAGAGTGAACCCCTTCTGCTGAGGGTTTTCTGCTTGCTTGAGGGACCCCTGAGCTGGGAATTTTCCTTTCCCAGTAGATCTACAGATCAGCAGGATTTTCCAAAGCACTGCAAAAGCAAAACGTTTGCTCAAGACTGAGATGATCCCTATGGTAAGGTGAGGCTGCTAGCAGTATGTTTGTCTGCTGAGGAGTGATTGATAGTATTTTAAGACAAATGGAAAGAAAATGCAGAAATTCACAATTTGTGGTTCTGCTTTCAGTAAAGTATTTGTTCCATCTTAATTCACAAAAGTCTTGAAGGGTGTATGGCAGAATTTGCCTGTATTTGTTCTTTTTGGTTCCTTTCACTGTGTTGTACTTTCCCCCCAAACAGAAATGCTGGTGTTTGTTTCTTTTTTTTCTGTAGCAAGACAGAGGGTAATAGTTGTATGATAGAGCACGGAAACCATAGCTTATATTTTACTTTGGTTTGCTGTCATGGTATCATTTGGAAGAGCTAGTGAGGCATTTAAGAAATGTATTCAATATCACTTATGTTTGGAAATGTGACTCGGTGGTAGCCTGGATAGGTGAGTTCTCCTTTCTTTTTCATCCCAGCTGAAGAGGTATTGAAGCACCTGGGAACCTTCTCCAAATTACCTTAGGCAATGGCTTGATCAGGTTGACTGCCTGGAGGATGGAGTCTCTTGGTGCCTTGTGGTCAGCATTCATAATTGCCACGTGGATAGAAGTTAGGAATGGTGTTTAGGTTCAAAACTAGAGCTGGTGAACTTTTCCCCACTTCTGTCCTTCTGTCAATCCTGCAAACCAGTCTCCAGAAAGTGCTTTCTGGACCTTTTTGCTTCTTCCGTGCCCTTACCATAATCCCTCATCTAAAACTTATGCATTCTGCTTGCATTTTGCCACTGTAACACCTTGTAGTCCCCAAGGGCTCCCTAGGAGTTTGCTTCTTGGATGTTTTCCAAACTGTAAAAGGACTGCTTCCCCATCTTGCTGTGCTGAGGACAGCTGATGTAGGGCTTTTTCTGCAGAATAGACATTACAAGGGCATCTTTGGTCCAGTGATACTAAATGGGAGGAAGCCATACCAGCAGTAATACCCAGTACTATGTCCTGGAGACATCAACTCTAAGCCATAAGTATAAAGTCTAGCAAGCATTAATCCTCAGCATGGTCTTGCTGCAGGGAAGCCTTTGGCAGGAACTGTTCTGGTATCCTGGGAGGCCTGGTGACCACTGCAGTACTGCCAGTTTAGGAGGTACCCACCCCACTGGGAATATGAACATGCTCTTAATGAGAGTGCAGGAACTGTCAGGGACCATTTTATAAGTGAAAACAGGTGCTTCTGCAAGTGCTATCATCTGTTAAATTGTATGATTATCTTTTGAGGTGATACAGAAGGGGAGAGGAGTCCTCTGCTTGTCTAAGAAAGTCATCATTTCAGGTGTGATGGGAGTTATTTCTGATAAGGTTGTGTGCAACAGTTCAACCCACGTAATTTCAGTCTTCCTGGGAGTTAATAGAGCCAGGAAACAGCTCTCTGGGGTTTCAGTGGGAGATATAAAGTTAGTGATCATATCCATTTGCCTACAGCTGCTCCACTTGTGCCCCTCATTTTTCCAGAGGCATATCTAGGCTCATGTAGAAGTGTCTCCATATCATCTGACTGAGACAAATCAGTCATTCCAGATTTTCCCCCACCTTAGATCAGTGGATGATGTTGTGTCCGCTTGGGAAACATCAGACTACTTTTTTTTTTTTTTCCCCTGCATATTTGACTGGAGCTGACAGTGGCCATTCCCCTGGCTGTATTACACATTTATCAGCAAATAGAATATATCAAAGGCCAGATATGGGAAATGCGAGGTTAAATATAAATCTCTCTTCCAAGAGCCTGCAGTAGTCTGATGTATAAGGAGCCTGGGAAGGTACTGTGTGCCTTTGGTAACAGAGCTGCTCTGAGTACGTGATGTTACTAGGGCACTTGCATCTATAGGGTTTGCTCCAAAGACCTGCAGAGACTCCAGTCAGAGGTTTTGCACAGTTGAGGGCAGCTGAGGGGGCAAACAAAACAGGCTGGGGTAGGGCATTTGCTGCAGTTGTTTAAGGGATGGCTTGGAGGGAGCATCCTTTGCTCCTGGAAAACCTGAAGATCCCAGCTGTGTTCACTGTCAGTGGGTAAAGGGATCAATCCAGTCATTTAATGCTCCCCATCCCACAAGTACAAAGTACTATATGGCTACAGGTTTGGAGGGATTTGTTTTTTCCTGCCCTAGGTGAGTTGTGGGCCAGAGGCAGGCCATGTTTGGGTTGGAATAGCACAGCTGTATCTGTAGGCTTCTGTTTGATGCGACCATCAGCCTGTGTGCCTCGCTGGGCACTACTGATGATGGGTTAATACAATGAGTCTCCTGCTCCTAGAACATTGTTTTATATTTTAAAAGGGATCTGGACTGTATTCTGTGTGCTGCTGAGGTCTGGTTGTGGAGGGAGTCAGAAACAAATTGGAAAGTGCAAATGACTGCAGCTGTGACACGACATTCTGCAAAAACTCCTGTGACCTCAGCAAGGGTCTTCATGGCTCACCAGGCAAATTTATCAGCTCCTCCAAAAAACAATGTGAGATTATCTGTCATGCTCAGCTTCCTTAAGAAGCAGGGGGAGGGATTATATCATATATCACTGTCAGCTGCATCATGCCCCTCAGAAGGTGAGAGATTTGCATCTTCTTGCTGTTTTTATCAACCTTTGACATTAGAACTACCATTATTTCCTCCAAAATGTATTTTTATTGACCAGCAGAAACATCTACCATCATCAGACCTACATATTCAAATATAATTTCTTGCATTTTGTTCCTTTACTCCAAATGACACTTCCCTCTAATAGCACTCCCACAGTCTCTTTCAGAAATTATACCTGCTGTAGACTGTATGCCCCAGGAGGTGATCTCTGTAAATTGGCAGCTTTGCCTCTCTGTAAATTTTCTGCCAACTTGCAGAGTTCGTGTGGTTCATCCTTTAGGCTAACAGCTTCTTTATATTTAAGCACACACATACACTCACCCTCACAGTGAGTTTTTCATCTTAACTCAGAAAAGCATTGCAACCTTTTTGCTATTTCATTATACATTTAAATGAAAATTGATGCTCCCTTTTATAGTATAGTCACATTAGCTGGTCAGCCACTATGATGTTTTGGTAACTTTAGGGGGGGAAATAGGGTTCTAATTTTGGCCTTCTTTGTGCTTATGCTGGGCATTTTAAGAATAACAGTTAATGTAAATGATAGCTGGTGTGAATCACATATAATCATTGTTATGTCTGTTAGAGAATATGTTGTACTGAAACTATACTGTGCCGTGATTGCATGTGTGTAGTTTGTCTGCACATGCCACACCCTATGCTGTTCTTCTGGAAAACCTACACCCACCAAAAGGGGCAAAGCTATTACTGTTGAAGGACCACTAATTAAGATGCTCTTAATTAGTCATAGACCTGTTTGTGTTCCTTGCTGTTAATGTGATTCTTCCATGGCTATAGTCATGTATTGCTCTTGCTTCTTGGAGTCAGTTTTGGCAAGGAAATACTGTACAGTGCCTACGTGACATATATATGGCAAATATAGCCAGGGCTTGGGAATGTGATAATTCAACATTTTGTTTCAGAAGAGAACAAGAATGAGATCTTTTTATAAGTTCTTCTGAAACATAATGGATTTATGGATCCACTGCAAAACTGAGTAGCATGAATTTATGCTGAAGACGTTGACCTGAACACCAGTTTGAATTTCTTCGTTATTAGCTGAGCTGCTCTTTATCCTTTACCCTTTGCCATAATGTAACAGCTTCCAGGGCCCAAATGCTGCTTTAACTCTCCCGCCCCCTGCCCCAAGTCACAAGGGCTGCTCAGAGCTGAGGGCAGAATTGAAGCTGGGCATTTTGAGTGTGATGAAAAATTTGCTTGCTTTCCCAAACCTGGAAAGCTCTCTGTCCTCCTGTTGCCATGGTAACACCTCCCAGCCACATTCCTTCATCACTGCTCACTATTACCTTGCTTTACCACTGTCTTGAAGCAATCACTGTCTTTTCCTACTGCTGTGCTGAAGCAAGGAGAGAAATTACGTAGAAACTGAAGGAATGGCCATAAGCACACAAAGGCAGGTTCATGCTGGGTATAAAACCACAAAGTGATTAGCCCTGAGGACAGGCTAGTCGGAGAATGAAGAACAAATTGTTGATTGGAAATTGCAGCTCTGGTTCTCATCAAGTAATTCACTGCATAACTTTTATGTTGATGGTTGCACTGACGTTCCCTGGCATAGCTGCTTTCTCTGGTGCTCCTGAAATTTGGGATTGTTTAGGAAAGTGATTGCCTGGGATTTCTCTGCCTGGGTTACAGTTGGCCACCAGGCCAAGCCACAGGGCATCAGGTGAAGAGTTTGTCACAGAAAGCAGGCTGGCTCAAGACCGTAGAAACTATTGTGAGGGGGGTTGAGATGAAACGCCTGCAATGCCAGTTCCCAGGGGCTCTATTCCTCAAAGTGGTGCCCAATAAATTTCTTGAAATAGGCTTGACACATGTGGTTGAAGCTTCATTTATGTATCTGGTGATCTTTGTAGAGTCTTTAGACCTTTCTACTAGAAAATGCTTGATGGCAACGAGTCTGTCAAACTCTCTTTGTAGTTACTACTTATGTCACCCAAATTAATCTATGTGTGCTAGTTCGCTGAGTGCAGTAAGTTTTACGTGATCCTCTTCATATTGGTCTGTACCTCCACTTTTGGTATAGCTGGCTAAAAGTGAAATGTTTTTGGTACGCTCTGAACCTGCATGACTATGCAATACAAATGAAGAAGCATGGGCCACATCTTATTTTGATGCAAAGGTTATCTCACGTAATTACAAAGTCCTGTACAGTTACCTGTCTTTAATTAGAACCACTGATAATTATCTATTGCAAAGTGGATAATTACAGTACTTCTAACTAAAACTTGCTCATCAGTGTCTTCTAGAATGTGAATGAGGGCTGTTCTCCCACTCCTGAAACATACGTTTTACCCGTCATGGCTTGAGATGAGGCGAGTACTTTAATGGGATGTCCTAATCTCTCAGCTGTACTTGGGTCTTTTTACTGACAACATGGTAACTGATGTACTTGGAAAAATAACCCAGCACAGCCTGGTGTAGCATATCCACAGTGCATGCTGTACAATTTTAATGGAAACCTCATGATCAGAAAAATTTCAGGGAACTGGTTTTATATCACATTGACAGTTTTCACTTTAGATTTAGCTGGAATGTTCTCCACTGTCTGGCACTCTTCTGGGGTTCAGTAAAACTGCACTAAAACTGTTTCCCCAAAGTAGAGGCTTTGTAAATCAAACCCAGATAATTCCACAGTGGAATCCAAAAGCTCTTCTCAGATATGGGATGGGGAGGCTTGCGCTGACAATTGGTCTTCTCTGTGTGAGGTGTCTTAGGTATGATATGGCTGTGTGTATTTAGGACTGGATGCAGTAGTTGTCAGCAGCAGAGCTTCTCCCCTCTTATAAAGCCAGTTCTTTCTTTTCTTCTTCAGTTCTTCATGCTTATACATATTTCCTCTCATGATCTTATCCTGGCCTGTCCTACTTATCATTTTTAGGTTTTCTTCCTTTGGGACTCTCGCATTTAGTTAGTGGCTTACTCCCCCACCAGTCCCATGGTATCTCTTCATCTGCCTCACCTTCCTTGCACTCTGCCCTTCCCTCTGTATTTTTTGTGACACTAGAACAACAGGGGAGGGAAGGAGGCATACAACATGATGAAGATAAGAGATCGTGTCGTTTGCTATCTGCTTGAGTATGGTGTAGTATACATTGAAAAGTAGTATCTGCAGAAGGAGTAACATGCACAGAACACAAGTCTTTCGTGTTGTCCTCTAAAAGATTCCTGCTGAGAACCCCTAAGATGGAAAGGATGGCAGACATCTCAATCAAATTCATTCTCTTCTCTCTGTGAGCAAATGAATTGATAGCATTAAGCTTTGAGAAACACCAGATTCTCTTGAACAAGATGTTCATTGTGTCTTGCTCCAAAGCCTTATCCTACTCCTAATGTTATATTCAGTCTTCTAAATATAGATAATTTTTCTGATATTCAGACATGAAGAGAAGGTAATTAGTGGTGTTTGTGTACAGAAAAAGCTGATTTGTGGAGGGAAAACACAAACTCTGCCTCCCTCACTTCCATGACAGAGTGAGTGTAAAACTGTAACATACCCTTTTTCCCTCTTGCCTCCTCAGAGAGAGACGAAAGGAGAAAACCATCTTCTTTAGACAAAAATGTACTCAGAGAAATTGGAAGAGTTGATCCAAAGCAGCAACTTCGGCAACTTTTAACTGAGCATTTTTAGTAGCCGGTGTCATGTTTGTGAGCAAATGAAAATTAGAATTAGGACAGTATCAGTCAAATTAACTTTAAATAATTATTTGATCCTCAATGTGTATCAGTCAGCTTAGGTCCATTAGTTGAAGAGCATTGTCTGACCCTGTGGCTGTTGTCATCAAAGCTCTTCTACAATGGGAACATTAAAATCAACAAATCAATAAGATGGAAAAGAACCAGCAGCAAGAACCCCTGCTGCTCCTGAAAGCTCAAAAAAGTCTTATGCAGTAGCGCATCCATATTTGTATAACGGAAGTAGCTCTGAAATGAGTAAACAAATGATCCAGTAATGTATAGAGACCTCACATGTCAGTGCCTGAAAGTACGTAAAGGTACCATGTACATATAAAAATGTCTCTCAGTGTGAGGGGAATCCATGTCAGGTCTGTTGACTTGTGATAGGAAATAGCCCTCTGTTGACTTTCATCAGGTGTAAGCATTGCAGGTATGTGTTGAGGATTAGTGGTGTGGTCAGGGGCAGAAATGTAAATGCAGCCATGAAAAGCCAGGCAGTTCAGAGTGATTACCATGCTGTGGGCTATGCCACGCTTCACTCTCCACTGACCTCAGTTTTCACTTCCAACTTTCTGAGGCAATGAGGAACTCCGGAGGAATTCTTCTTTGTGAAAGATGGGTTGAGATCCACTGGGAAAATACCTGCCTTCTAAAGAAACTCCAATCTTGGAGCTTCCCTAGCAATGTTAGCTACATGCAGAGAGTTGCTCATAAATAACAAAGCTAATATTGCCAGCGTGCAGAGTGCTGATGCATACCCTCCAAATAGGAAGCGTTACTCGTTTCACCTTGGTGGAAAGTACTGCCTCTGCTCAGAGGGTCACTGAAATGGTATGTCATTGAAAATACAGGCATTAGAAGGAATAGATAGCATTTTGAATGCATGGCATTTCCCTTACACTTTCATTATTTGTCATAGTTCATATTTTACTATGTCGTGTCATGTCACTTTTCATTTGACTGTAGTTTTAGGGGATTTTGAAATTACTGCTTAAAAAACTGCCTCCGTTACTTTTAGTTACAAAATGCAGATCTCACAAAATACAAGACTGTGAAGACACTTTTCCATGCTTTAAAATTCTCTGGGAATTGGTTTAGGAAGGGAATTCCCTGCAATTTTACAGCTGTGGTGCAGCAGCTGTGGTGGCCAGAAAGTGAAGTGCATGAGAAACTGTCATCGTGCAGGCTAAGGAAAATACAAACAGGCGTAATAGTGTTTACGTAAACTTGTAAAGGCCTTTTTTATTAGTTCAAGCAAGCTAATTCAAGTACTTGTTGAGTTATGCTGATGGTAGAATGGCTGTGTGTCAGCTTCCTTGACAAATGCGTAAAAGCATTTGAGTGTGATGTTAAAATGACAGTGGTAGTGATGGGAAGTCTCCAACCTGATATTGAATGCAGATGGTGTTTCAACACTGTCAGTCAATCAGCTAATCGACTGGGAACAAATTCTTACATTTTTGGCCTTGTTTTGAAAAGTGCAGAGATATCAAAATCAGCTTTTAGTTTGCTGCCTGGACTTGATTTTTCTCCACATATAAAGAGTTCATTTTGTACAGCAGCGATCTTTGTTCACCTGTAACGTACTCTACATTTCAGTACATCACTGTCTCTGAAGATCACCTTTCTGTAAGCACTAGTGCATAGTCCTTCAGTTTTAGCCCCAGAAAGAAGGGAGAGGATAAAGCCTTGAGTGATCTGTATGAATAGAGAGAATTGAAGAAACTAGAGCCAGGATGCTAAAGAAGTACTTATTAGAGGAAATAATGGTAATGAAGACACAGTAAAGAAGAACTGGACAGAACTTGGAAGTCATCCAAAATAGGAACATCTTGGAGGAATAAGCCAGTGGGTTATTAAAAAGAGCAAAAATCAAGACCATGCATAATGGTTTAGTAGGATCGGGAAGCTATCTTGGGATATTACCCTTGCTGTGAGTTTGTTTTGTCGGGACCATGGTTCAGTATAGATGGCTGAACTCTTATCTTTTCTGTAAGTATCACTAACCCACTTCATTACATTTCCAGGGAGACCTTCTTTAAATTGCAGTCTGGTCTCATGGTAGACATAGCAATGCTGTGTTTGCAGCTTCTCGATGCGTATTAACATGGTAGCTCTGTTGTAGTGTGTGTTTTCACGTGAGGCATTCAATTCAACCGATGTTAGAATCAGTTGGCACGTCCCATATATAAAACATTTTGATGTGTTCAGTTTCAGTCAGTTTCAAATTTGTAGAATTGGGCAAAAAATTTTGATACTCTTGAAAAAGACATTGCTGTGATTTTATGCATTAACATCCAGTGTCTTTGACATAGTAAGGCTTTGGACAGAGGTTGAGATACTTTCATTTTAACTTTCTAGGTTGAGCATTTTTATTGGTTTCAGAAACTCTGTACTTTTTTTTTTTCCTTGATGTTTTGTTTTGCAAAAAAAGGTCTGATCTGTCAGGCCAATTCCAACAGGCCAAATTTATTCCTGTTCTGAACAGCTTGATGTCAGCGTTAATTAACTGCAAGTCCCTGGTTAATTGCATTTATTTGAAAATGCACTGGCAGTTAGCTGATCTTTCTAGCAGCCCTAGAGCTTGATGAGTGTGTTACGTATGGGTATGAAGGATCTAGTAGATCTTCATTCAGCTGTTCTCTTTCATGAGGATACATGGATGGGCCTGTGATCTTTAGGGTCCCCATAGGCATTGCCCATGTGTTTTTGCTCCCAAATATGACGTTCTTTGGCCCTGTTAGTGCTCTGGGTTCTATCCCTAAGATCAGTAAGTCCCCCAAGGACCCAACAGAGAATAAGATCTTTCTGTTTACCAGCAGGTGGCATTGATGGAGCAGACAGCGATGTGCTGTGGGCATTGCTAATGAAGAAATTAGCTTCCTGGGAAGCTTGGCTTTTGTGTTACTTTTTTACTTGCCAGGTCATCCCCTTAGACTGCTCCTGGGTAGCTTTTCTGACACTTCCAAATCTTGTGCAGAATGATTGCCTTAAATTTCTGTTGTTCACCACTCAGGGTGATTTTTTCCCACGTCATATGGCCTTATTTCTCGTATCTGACCATATGATTGAAATATATTGTTGTACTAGGCTTGGATACATTACTAGGAACAAGGTTGTAGGAGAACAAACATATTTGGAAAAATATTTTGCATGCTCCCAATATAAATGAGAATTTGTTCACTTCAAAACCACAGTGTCTGTCAGTTGGAAGAGAAGATTTCGGGTTACAAAATGATACTAATTTCAAAATGAAGGCATTCATTTATCCAAATGGATGTTCTTTTCATGTATCACAAATTATGGTTCACTTTCACCAATGACTGTTCAATAGAAGGCCATCTTCCTTGTCCTGTATGAAGTCCTCTGGTTGCTGAGGGAGCACATCCTTCACATTTCTACATCAATGTGCTCTCTGAGGAAATCATGCAAAAAATTCTTAATTCTTACACCAACCAGCATCTTAGTGCAAGGGTTTCAAGTGGGAAAATACACAGATGAATTTACAGCAAAGATTGTGGATTAAGCGCACACTAAAAAGTGTCCAGTTTCTTTTTTCTGTGAGTCTTAATATAAAGGATTACATGGGAAATTACTAAGGACTAGAATAGAAATAGTTTACACTAGAGCCATGTATTTAATGCCAGTGGGAAGGTTGTTAAATCCAGACTTAGCTCTTACAAAGGCTGTAATTGCCACCCATGCCACCCATAAACTAAGTATTCCTAGAGGCACCGGATGCTGTGCAGCCAGTGTAAAACAGTGATACAGATTTTTGCATTGTGCTCAGAGTCTTCCAAGCAATTATGATTTCTTGGAAAATGCCTTGGTCTGTTGAAGTTACTGGACTTCAGCAAATTGCTGTTTAAGAAAAGGGTCAGGGCATGGTGGAAGAGGGTAGATTTTTTCCTGACTCGGCAAATAGCAACACTTTGGAGGAGAAAATGAGGCAGGCAGAGAACCATCAGTGTCAAACTAAGTAAAGGGAAATTACAGTTAACCAATATTTATAAACCCTTTCATCCATTACTGGTCTTAAAGAACTATTTTTCTGACAACCATAGATTGGCATGACCTGGGAGGTAGAGGCTGGAGGGAATGCATTCCCAGGGTGGTGGTTTACCTCAGGAGCAGTTTCTGACTCTTATAGCATGTAGTGTGTGTGCGAAGAAATAACTAGCATCTGCTCGAAAATTACAAGGCCAGAGAAGGGAAATTTAGGCAGAATTCCCAAATTATTTCTGTCTATTAAATACGTGCTTTGAAAAGCTCAGGCTTCAGCAGTGATGTTTACACATGTACAGCCCTTAGCCTCTGCTGACTAATTACGATTCTACCTATGTTGTACTTGGCAAGCAGACAGCATTTGTTCAAGGGGGCTCTTGCCAGCTGTGTTGGTGAAAGTGCTTTTCAATAAGATTCCAATTAAATGCTTTATTAATATTTATTATTCACTGCTTGCAGTTGTTGGTAACATGCATTTGCCCAGGAGAGCTCAAAGGAAACGCAGCAACGTGTTACTTGCTGGGGAAGGGGGAAAAGACCAATCCTTTAGTTGTTTGTGTTCACTGCATAGTGTGTAAGTGCTGATACAGATCCAGCCTGCGAATGGCAAGGGTCTCTGTTCAGTAAATTCCACGCCCAGGACCCAGTGTAGCGTGGCTGGTGAGAAGGCAGCCACTGCATGTTTGTTCAGCAGCGAGAGCGGTGGGCAGCAGGGCTGGCATGGCTTTAGTTCTGTCAATGTTTTACATAAAGCAAATATTTCCAAAGGTTATTCTCAGAAACTGGAAACCAAAGGCACGTTGGGCAATGTGAGTCCCTCTTGGTCCAGTAGTGCGCCATAAGAAACAGCAGCCTCCTCGGAGACTAACGAAAAAGCTGAATTTGGCTTGGCCTTTCAGTCACAGGTTTTCCCAGATGTAGTGAATTGAGTATGAAACATGAGCAGTGAAATCCACCTGGAAGCCCTCTAAATTGGACATGAACTTGAGTGAATGACTGTCAGCTTGTGTGGGACTCTCAATGCACAGATGCAATAGCATGGCCACAAGCCCAGGGGACAGATGGGTTTAAAGCATTTCCCAAATCAAAGTTTTAGATGAACGCAATCTCCTTCCCCCGTCACAGTTGATAATACCAAGCATGGTTTTTCGAACGTCTGAGCTGAGTCATTTCCATCAGCCAAACTCTGCTTGAGTTAACACAATACTATGTTTTTATTAAAGTGTGAATTGTTCCTTTTCATTAATATTTCTGTATAAAATCATTGTGGCCTTGGAGCAAACTCCTCTCTCTTTGCTATCAGGAGTGAGTGTGAGAGAAAGGCAAGACAGAGTTAAAGGCTTCCTAACGTGTGAAGTTTGACAAACCAAATCTTTGAATTAAATGCCTGAAATGCTACATTTAGACACCTCCCACTGGCCATCCCATCAGTCTTCAAACATATAGCACCTATATATCTCTACCAAAACCAAACTCCTGACCTGCAAGCCAGACCTTGTGATTTATACTAATTATGCCACTTCCGCACATCAGGGGTTTTTGAACAATCGGTGCATTTGTGCGTTTGTATTAATCTCTTTTAATGTATTGTTGCTCTGTTTCTGTTACTATGTTGATGCCAGCTGAGAGTAATTCCTGGGGAGTTAAGCTAGGATGAAGCTGTTGTAAAGACGAAAAGAATTACTGCACTTCTCTTTAGGATTGATTATTTTTCCTGTGCATCTGAGCATTTATGAATGATTGTTAATTCTGAACCACATTTTTCTTCCCCAGGATTGAAGAAAAGAACTTAATGAGATTAATTGCTATCTGCAAGGTGCTCAAAGCTTGTATTTTAAGGCAGAATAGTCTGCCATTTAGTAAAAAACAAGTCAGCATTTCTTGGGGATGATTCAGGTTTACCCTCTTTTTTGTATTAAACTTTGCTATGCTTCACATTTTGTCTGTAAGTTCTTTTATAAATAAGATTCCTAGCCTGGAGTGTTGTTTCCACTGCTCCATATTGATAACCAAACCATCTTGACACTGCAGATTAAACCGGCTCTGCAGTTGGTGTACATTGATATCTATTTACTTAGTCTGTTGGTCTTAATTGATAGGGCTTATTTATGTGCATGCAGAGATTTTTTCATATGATTAAAACCCAGTGATATTGGTGCATTTAAAACTTTGGTATTCATCTACAGGAACAAATTTGACTAATAAACATTGACTTTTTTTTTTGCATGGATTTAAATAATTTTTGGAATGTCTGAGCACAGTTATAATGATATACTCTTTTAAACATGAGGTGAATCTGTTTAATTTTGACTAAAACAAAAGAAGTAGTGTTTGACTTAGCAAAGCTTGAGGAAATGATTCCATTTCAGACATTTGGGGCTCAATTCTGCTTGTGACATTTGAAGAGCCACTGCAGAGAGTGTTATGAGTTTTGTTTATAAAACTTGACAGAAGTTGGCACGATAGGGGAAGTGGGTTGGTGGTGGGTTGTCTGAATCTGGTTAAAACACTTTGAAATTTTTATTGCAGGAAAATATTCTTGAACTGTCTTGGGTCAGAGGGAAATGGAGACAATGTGCAAGGCCATGGAACGCACATCCTGCCATGGTCAAGGGTTGGAAGAACCCAACCCAACCCACCCAGTAACAAGGCAGACTTTCAACCACAGGAAAACTTGCCTTTTAGGCAGGCTTTTACCAGACACTTTATAAAGTAGATTTGCAACTCCTGTCATGCATCAGGGCATGGCATGTGAGTCTGCACATGGCCCCTTGTCTTGACACAACATCTGAGAGTGGCTGGAATAGAAATGAGAACATCATTTGTGGAGATGGCACATGTTTTCATTAATATGTAATCTTGCACCTTATAATAGGATAGATAGTTTCAGGATTGAGCCTCATATACAGCGGGGTAGGCACAGTGAAAATTAATTTTTTTTTCATTATCTTGAATGGTAAACCCATCTGCCAGATACAGAGTGGTGCTGAACATTGCTTGCTCCATTTTTCTGTGAGGAAACTAATTAAAAGATTATAGCTTCTGTGTTTAATAGTTCAAAATATATTGGTGACATTGCTTGCCATTCAAATTCCATCATGTTGCAAGCAGGAAAGGGAAAGCATTCTGACACTTCCCTCTCTTTGGGATTCAAGTTCTTCTCATTCACTTTCTAATCTAATCTCCCAGGATATCAAATGAGGGCTTCTGTTTGTTAACGAATGCTCAATGTTAAATGAAAGTTAAATGAAACCCAATATCCAGCACTGCTCAGGTTTACTTTGTGCAAGGCCCTTCTGGCAGTGTCCCAGAGAACTCGTGTTTGATGTCCAAAGGAGAATTGACCGCACTGTGTGTAAGAGAAACTGTTTTGGCATAGTTCAGTGGTTGAATGAACAAGTAATTGTTTCTGTGTGATACTTGTAAATAAAGTCCTTTTAACAAGGGTGCTGAAAACCACTTACTGTTAGCTGTACCCCGTGCTGTCCTGCTAGAGTGGCAGTTACCACCCACAGCAAACTTAGGTTGACCTCTCTAAAACCAGCACCATGGTATCTGGGATCCCATGTTTTCCTCTTGCTGCTAAGTGAGACTTTGATTTGATTTGACTGTATTGCAGTTTTATCAAAAATTTGCTCTGTCCTAAAAACATGAGAATTAAACGTGGCATCTTCAAAGAAGAATTTTGTTTATAATAATAATAGCTTAGCTGTGGTTCAGATGTACTAGTGAAGGAGTGGGCTGCATATCTCAGCCTGACTTGTAAGCTACAGTTTCCCTATGTAGCTTTAAGCTCCTTTTCCCCTTGTAGGTTATGTTGCTGAGACAGAGGAGGGAGCTGCAGCTGGCAGAAACCTGAATCGGTGGAGCTGAGCTGATCAGCGGTCTTCACCAATTTCAGATAGTCTAACTGCTCGAGAAACTAGGTCCCAGACCCACAAAACCCAGGGGGACCATATTAGGAATGGTGATCTAGCACTGAACATGCTTCCACAATAATTCTTTTCATTAAGAGAGTTTAATTACCATCCCAATGACTGTTAGCCCCAGCAGAGTTTAAACTGTGCCCATGAAGTATCAACATAAACTGTTTTACTTTCTGTGTCTTCTTGTCAACTCCTCATCAATGAAGACCAACTGATGGCCTCTTGAGGTGTGTTGCATGTTGAGTGCTATTTATTTACAAGAACCATAAACTAGAGAAGTTAATATTTCATCTTAAATCTCTTAAGGGTGGGTATTTAATTACAGATTGCAGCCTGGATAGCAACCAAGCCATCTGTCATGAACTTGCACTTTTTACCAAATAATTGTCCATCTCTTGTTGACTTGCAGGACAGCTGAGAGTTAGGAGATCACCGCTATTCCTTTAGTGCTGTATTCTTCACTGTAGTGATTAATCCTCCTTCTATTCAAATGGGTGTTCCTTAATTTTGTAAGTTTTCACCTTTTTTCCTCTGCTTCCATAGGAAAGTAACTTATTAGCATTAACAAGTTGAGAACAAAGACTTTGGGAATCTGCTTTTGAAATGAAATGTTAATAAATGATCTTCCTTCTCTAATTCAGTAAGAAAAGGTTTCACATTTTCAGAATTATTTCTGCTTTATCTGGCCCTTGCAGGAAGAAATTACTGTTGTCCGCCATTTTAACAGCTGCACTTTTATAACAGGTATGGGGTGATTAGGGGACCTAACATAACTAAAATATGAACACACCTGTGACTTTGTGTATTAGGTGTGATATTTTTCTTAGTGGAATTAATTTATGTCTTGATTTCTGCATTTTCTACTGCTTGATAATAAAAAAAATCATGAACTGCCCCTTGGTGCCGCTTTGGGCATAGCCCCTAGCTTCAATTACTTCTTTTGAAGATCACTATAGAAATGCTCTTTGCAATGTTAGTCCCATCCTTCTGGAAGCAGTTATCTCCCTTAAAAACAATGGGGCTGTCTAAATTGGAGAGCAACTGGTTGCAAACCTCTTGCATGTTTTATTCAGGGAGAATAATTGTATATATTGATCGGTTTGCCATCGCACATAGACCTTTCTAAATGAGAGTAGTTTTATTCATAATAAAGGCATTATTTAAGTAAAATTGTCAATATTTTAAGAACCCATGACAACTGATCCCAGTAAAACTAGGAGTTAAATTGGATTCAGAAGAGGTGTCACACATAATCAGCCACTGATACTGAATTCTTTACTTTTATTTTTCAATCCAGCTCTGTCTTCACTTGAGATGAGTCATTCTTCCAGTGAGTTCCTTCTGGGAAGGATTCCGCACAATCCTCAGAATTTTCTTCTTTCTCTGTAATATTAAAGTTCTTCTTTCTCTGTTACAGTAGTCTTTTTTTGGCTGAGCTCCTCTTTGATTCCCCCTGAAGAATCCTTTTAAAAAAGGAAATGCAAGAGCAAAGCTGCTTATTACTGATGTTCACAAAGAGAATTGCTCTAGTAATTCTTTACCTCCAAAAAATTTTTAATATTCTATGAAATACAGATTTTCATCTTTTCAACCAAGGAACTTGAGGGCATGTTAATGAGGTCAGTAGTAGTGCAGCTGTTGCTTAAAATGTGTTTTGTTTTCCAACCTTTACACTGGTTTATGGCAAATCTTAGATGCAGCTTTGTGTGAAGGTTTAATAAGAACTTGGAAAACCATGTTTGGTAAGCTGACAGGCATAAGACAGTCTTTCCTAGGCAATCTCAAAAGAAAATACTTTATCTTGTTTGTGTGTTTGTGAATGCCCTGAGGTGAGGATGAAGAGTTACTCCAACAGGGGACTTGACATCAAGCGCTGTACTGCAAATGGTCTAATACTGCATTCTTCTGGGAGAATTTGGTGGGTGTCAGGTAAGGGCGGTGAATGTGAACAAATGAGCAAATTCCAAGTACTTACCCTTTTTGCTACACAGAGCACGTTTTTGAATGGTGTTTCCTAAACTGGCTCTTTTACTTATTCTTTAATGTGCAATAAAGCGTGAAGAAGAGATGACCTAATATACACAGCTCTAACATTGTATGTAAAAGACTATAGGACTTAACAGATCTGCTTCAAACACATTGCTAAAGAACATGCAACAGAGGCAGACACCAAAAGTAGGCTTCAGGTATTGGAAAACAGAATTGTGCAATGACTGGGCAGAGCTGGAAGTCTTCATTGCAGACTTCTATGATTAGTTCAGTCATCTCTCTCTCCATGTGTAACCACCTCTTTGAGCTGTGAATTCAGGAGTAAACCAAAGCCCCCTGGTGGAAATAAGTCTGAAAAATCAAAACTGTTTCTCCCCACAGACAGTTTCCCTACTAGTTGAAGAGAGTGTTACTGACAGCTATTGCTACCTGGTGGATCTGCTTCACTTCTAGTCAGAATGGGTCTATGATTCTTATACTGGGTGGACAGTGTCTCCATCTCTGTCAGGTTTTTTTCTGTTGCTTGGAGCTGTCTGTGTGGAGCTTGATCACGCTGTTCACTCACATTGCAGTGAAGTGTCTGGGATTAAATAACAGGCTGATCTGGGACAACTAATTCTTATCTGGTCTGATTTACAGTGGAGGAGAAAGGGTTGAGGAATTGGACAATAATGACAACCAGGTTGCCAAAAGAAGGGACAATGTCTGCTCTCAGTTGTGTCCTTCCTTTATGAAGGAAGAGAAGCCACACTGGATGTAGCAGGATGAGGTGGGCAATGGATATTTGAACCACTCCAGGTGTAGCTGAAACTAATTTAGCTGGAGCTTCTTTTTTCCAGCTAAAATCCTGAGAAAGTTTTGCTTACACCTGCCAAGGTGCAGGTTCCTTTCTGCCATGCAGTACTTACTACCAGAGTTTTAACGTAATGACTCAGTGGTAACACGAGCAGTGGGAGAAGAGTTTTTTTGTGTGATGAAAACAAGGATGTGAGTAGGCGTGTGCCTGCCAGGCAGTGGTATATGACTGCAGCTAGCATGGTCATGCCAAGCTAGTCAGCCTGAAACCAGCTAAGAGCTGGTAAGGACCACCCAAGCATTGACATGGGCAGTGGCTGAAACCCATACATGTGGCAATGTTATAGCCAGTTCAGGTATGTCTATTCAAGGTGTGAACATGCCTTGGATTACACAGCAGATCAGTCAGCGTCTGGATCAAATGCTTACCTTCTCTCCTGGTTCTGCTTTTGTCTTGCTTTGTTCTTCTAAGAATTCAGAAAATGCCTCCAAGGTATTCTCCCCGGCATAGGCCACCTCCTGAAAAGAGTTTTAAGGTTAAGTACTTAACTCTGTATGCAAAATGCTGGAAATAACAGCATAACAACACAACTGAAGGATTTAAGTTGTTTAGACCAAACTCCAGACTTTTGTGCTCAGTTTAGAAAGTGCGGGCAGAGGCACAGCAGGTTCCAATGTCATCTGAAACTCAAGTGTAAAGAAGAAATAGATGTATATCCCTAAGAAGAATAGGATTTGTATAAAAATCATAGCCATATAATACCAGTCTGGGTTCCTGCCAACAATTGACATCAGTGTCTTTTCTGTGTTTAACAATAAACATCTGCAAGATACTTTGAAGAGTCTTTTAAGTGTCTAGCCATGATATTCAAAGCTGTCTAAAGATTTTGATGGAAATTCAAATTCTGAAAAAGTTTTGAAATACACAATCCAGAACTACCAGCTGTTGCACTGCTTGAAAGACCAGGAGGAGGATTACAGAATCATTTAGGTTGGAAAAGACCTTTAAGATCATCAAGTCCAACTGTTAACCTAGCACTGCCAAGTCCACCACTAAACCATGTCCCTAAGCACCACATCTAGGTGTCTTTTAAATACCTACAGGGATAAGCACTTGACCACTTCCCTGGGCAGCCCGTTCCAATGCTTGACAACTGTTTCCGTGAAGAAATTTTTCCTAATATCGAATCTAAACCTCCCCTGGTGCAACCTGAGGCCATTTCTTCTTGTCCTATTGCTTGTTACTTGGGAGAAGAGGCTGACCTCCACCCTGCTACTCCCTCCTTTCAGGCAGTTGTAGAGGGCGATAAGGTCTCCCCTGAGCTTCCTTTTCTCCAGCGGAACACCCCCAGTTCCCTCAGCTGCTCCTCAGAAGCCTTGTGCTCCAGACGCCTCACCAGCTTCATTGCCCTTCTCTGGACATGCTCCAACCCCTCCATGTCCTTCTTGAACTGAGGGGCCCAAAACTGAACACAACATTCAAGAGACGGCCTCACCAGTGTCGAGTACAGGGGCGTAATCACTTCCTTACTCCTGCTGGCCACACTATTCCTGACACAGGCCAGGATGCTGTTGGCCCTCTTGGGCACACTGCTGGCTCACATTCAGCTGGCTGTTGACCAACACACCCAGGTCCTTTTCTGCCAGACAGCTTTCCAGCCCTTCTTCCCCAAGCCTGTAGCGTTGCAGGGGATTGTTGTGACCCAAGATGAGCAGTGACATTAATTTTCTTATACTTCACCTCAAGTTGAGGGTTTACTGAAGATTTTCTTCTGAGGAAGTTTAATGGAAGAAACGCTTTCAGTGTAGAGCTTTAAAAGTCTCTGAGTAAGTTTAGGCATCCATACTGTATTTTAAAGATTCCTCCTCCCATCAATATCTTTGCTCTCTGGAAGTATAAAAGGATCTTGCACAAGTCTTCTAATAAAAAGTTGTAGAAGCTCATGTGCATGACATTGGGAATTGTCTGCTGTTACCTGAGTATATTTAGAAACAGGCAAATGCCTATTTTTACTTAGGTTAAGCTCACTTACTCCCACTGAGACCGTTAATGCTGTGTTACTATACACTAGTTACTCTTATACCTGATTTGAGTTCAAAGGACTGTAAATAAAACACTTCCGTTCTCCAGTGAATCCACTAAAAGTATACACAGGTTTCATATTTCCATTCAGTAAAGCATTCTCATGTAATAAAAAGTGTGGCAGCCTTGAATTTATTTTTTTTTATGTTTGCGAGCTTAAGTTTCTTGAGAAAGATTGTTTGATTCCTCCAGAGGCAATTAATATTCTCAGATGAGTCTTGATTTTTATTGACCCTGATGATGGCTGGAACAGCAGTTTCTCAGAGCCCGAAGACCTGTAAAGCCAGAGAAGTAGCTGATCCGTGCACTGGTTACTCAGGATATGTGTCAATGCTTCTCATTAATCAGTGCATAAGAGTATGTAAATGTTATTTTTCTCACTTCAACCACAGAAACAAATAGAATCATCTTAAATACATCTGAAAGACTGCATGTTTTGCTCTTAAATTTGGAGTGGATGACACAGTGGATGAGTTGTTCATCCGCTTCACAGATGGAGCTCAGATGATGCCTGGTCACTCCCTCCTCCACGTAATTCATCAGATTCGCTCTCTTGTTCTTTCAGCTCTGACTATAACTGTTCCCCAGCATAGAAACACTCGGTGCTTTGCAAAACTGGGCATGTGCTTAAATGCCCAGCTATAGATGTAAGTCTCTTAGCTCATCCAATTCCACTTAACTCCAGATAACCTGAAGTGGCTCCTGATTTCAAAATGTTGTCATGCATCTAGTTTTGTGTCCACTGAAAGTAAGAGGGTGACTTGTTATTAACTTCAGGAAAAGCTGAACCTGTTCTTAAACAGACAGTCCACTGGAAAGAAGACAGTTCATAGCCAGGAGACCTAGCAGATACTTCTGCTCAGAGGAGGTGGTATCTAATATGATCTTATCAGGTGAGAGTGCTTGGAAGGGACTGCATAGTAACAAGTTCTGCCCATGGCTTTGCCTTTAAAGAGGGTAAGGGTGTCTGCGGTGGCCAGAGAACATAATAAACCAGTTCTAGAAAACAGCTTTGGGTCATGTTCTGTTCACCACATTTCCCTTGGTTTATCAGGGGGAGGTTCAGATTTCTTTACATTCATTTTGATGTGCTTTCTAGAGACTCCTTTAAGTGCACTTTGATGTGCTTTCTGGAGTCTTCCGTAGTTATTTCATCTTTAGAGTTCCTGCTGCTTTTGTGCTAGTGTTCAATTCATCCTTAGTCCTTAAACAATGCAAAAATCAGTAGAGATTACTGGAAAGAAACCTCATGTGTTTGTGTTTCCAACACTAGCAAAATACTGAAGGCTAGACAAGATATCTGTGAAATCAAGGTTGCATCAAGTGTTGTTGTTGGACTGTATATATTTCCTGTTCCTCTTTTTCTTCATTCTGGACATACCAGTTTCTCTTTGGCTCCAAGTCCCTTCTATAAGGGAGTAAGGATCATAATTTTGGGGCAGTGCCCATGTAGTGAAGAACACAAATAGGCTGGTCTTTGGCACTCTCCATGATATTTGAAAAGTCATGGCAGTCAGGTGAAGTCCCTGGTGACTGGAAAAAGGGAAACATTGTGCCCCTTTTCAAAAAGGGTAGAAAGGAAGACCCCGGGAATTACCGACCTGTCAGCCTCACCTCTGTGCCTGGGAAGA
>BOSO01016631.1:909-28835 GCA_018403395.1 Gorsachius goisagi
CTTCTCTGGAGATCTTCAACCCCCGCCTGGCCGCTGTCCTGTGCCCCCTGCTCTGGGTGAGCCTGCTTGGGCAGGGGGGGGGGGCACTGGGGGAGCTCCTGAGGGCCCTGCCAGCCCTTGCCATTCTGTCTGATTCTGTGGCTGTCTAATAGAAAAGTAGAAAATGATAAAACTTGTGTATTACATATACCTAAAACTGGCCCTTTTCCCCTATGTTGTCACATTATATTCTTCCAAGACAGCCCTTAGCCTGAGCAGGTTGTTTTTTGGCAGGGGCAGCTTTGGGTTTCCTCATTCAAGATACACCTGATGATCACAGAGTCTTCTGTGTGCAAATGAAAGTCAAAAGCAGGGGCCGAGTCCCACACCCTCCCTTCCCTGCCGCTGATAACCTCGGTGAGGTACATTGAGCTGCGTGGTGTGTGCCCGAGCATGTAAATGAAGCAGGGCCCAAGTTTGGCTGGTGTCTGAGATCCTCAGCCATCCAGAAATGCTGATTGCTCATACAAAGCTCATCCTCCTGTCTGGGGAGATAATTGGATTGCCTTCCCTCTCCCTTCCCAGAGAACGGGACTTGCGATATGAATTTCCTCCGTGCTTTGAAACAGTCTGGAGCTTTTCCATTGTTAAAAAACTCCACAGAAGCATCGGTGCAGTATTGCAGGCAGTCCTGCAACTCAGAGCATGTTTCTGGCCTTCCGAGACCATGGGTGACGTTAATAAAACATGGCTTGGCATTTGGGTCCCCGCGTTCCCCTTTCATTAGTTTCAGAGTTGGTTGCTGCAGTGTCTCACTGGAGAATCAGCAGGTCCTCTTGTGCTGCTGCTTGGTACTGGGAACCCTTCGTTAAGGGTGCATTGGGATGGGGTGATAGAAGCCTGGCAGCACAACTTGTGCTTCAAAGTGAGCATCAGAGAAGATTTCTCTTACTTTCCTCTTCTGCAAGGTATAGCAAAAGAGGCTGGCGTGCAGTATCTTGGCTTAACCCATTGTGGCAGTGAAATGCAGCAGCAGGCTCTAGGTTAGCATCCAGGGTTGAAGGACCTGAGGGTGCTTTGGGCTTGATATCAAATATTTAGTTACCACTCCTGCTTGATGTGCAGATCTGGGCTTCTGCAAGGTCACGGTCCTCTGGGCTGAGATCTCTGTGCTGCTGGATCCTTGGCAGACCCTTATTTTTTGCCAGCTTTTTCTGTAAGAGCAGTCCTTTGCAAACAATGGCCATGTTGTTCAGTGCCCACCACCTCAGAGTTTTAATGAGCCAACTCCTGGTTTTAACTCTGAGAAACTCCCAAGAGATTTTCCTGCATATTCATGTGGGTGCAAGCTGATCTCTTCATTGGATTGCTTCCTTTAAATTGTTAGTGTCTGTCGTTTGCAGCTAAGCTGGAAGGAAAAACACTGAACTGCTGTGAAAAAGGAATAAGCTATTTTCACCTTGGCAAAAATTTAGGAATACAGGAAATCTTGCAAGAGAGCTTTTTCTCCTCCTAGGATTTCCAGTTTGGTGTGCAGATCAAAGGAACCTTGATACACATCTGAACTCTTCGATGCTTATCTGTACAAAACTGAACCTCTAAACCTGTTGAGATTCTCAAAACGCTAGTTCACAGGAAATATTTATTGTTGTAAGGGGGGAAAAAAATCCCCCAGAGTTTACTTGTAAGTGACTGTGTTCCAAAAGAAATGTTCCACAGCTGAAAAAGTGGGACATGAAAATGACTTCCACAGTAACGCATGACCTTCTTTGGTTTTTCCCATCTTCTTTTTAAACCCACAGAGACCTTCTAAGCCAATTACATGTGTTTTTTCCCTTCCTTTAAAAGCTTTGTTAAAACCCAGAATAATGTAGGGCTGTGTAAGGGAATTGCACCCTGGGGTTGACTACTGATTGTGAAAATGTGGCTACTTTTGGTTATTATCTCCTGCAAATGTACCGAGAGCAGCAATGGCAAGTTGGCTCTTGCCCTGCTGTATTCCCCACAGGCACTTGATGGTTGTAGACAGGACTGTGCACTGGCTGACTTGAATTCTGGGTGTTAGCTGGCGGAGCGGAGCGGGTGCAGCACGGCTTTCAGCCGGTATGGATGGCCTTCCCTCTGTAGTCCCAGGACAATAGTGCAAATTCCTGTGGATTTTCAGTGCTGATCAGCAATACGATCCCTCTGCTCAGCCGTGGTCTGAAACACTGATTCAATTATAAACTTGTGGAGGCAGGAAACTTAAAGGTGTTTAGATCTGACTTAGATTTCCCCTCGTGACTTCCCTGCCCCTGTGGCAACCTGGCAGCCTTTATGTGGCATCCTTCTAGAGAAGCGGCTCTGTCCTTGTGCCCGTCGGCAGAGCAGAGCGCTTGCTCCCCAGCTAGCGCTTTTGATCTAAGCCCCTGGCGGGCACTGCACATATGGAATTCTTAATTCTGCTCCCCAAAAAGCAAGAGCCAGAAGCCAAGACCAGGCCTCGGACTGCTTAGGAATTTGAAGGTATTAAACAGGATATGAATTTCACGCAGGCAGTTTGCTGGAAGCCGGTGGAAAGTGAAACAGGAGTATTAAATGCTGTAGCTCAGCTCCTTCTCTGGCGAGCTCTGCTTCGTGTTTAAAATTAGTCCCTAGAAACATGTCTGTATTTATGTATATTGGAGATGAAGACTTGAGGTCAACGTACAAATGGTTTGGGAGTGTGGGGGCCTCTTTAAAAAGTGGTTCTATGTGCCAGTCACCTTCCAGGTGCTCAGGCTGGTGAGCAGCAGCCCCTCACAGGATTTGTCTCAGCTGCTGATGCCCAGGAAACATGTGAATCCGTTCTTGCTGGAGGGCTGTGGTTTGCTTTTGCTATTGGTGCTGGCCCACTGGGATTTTTTTATGGGATGAAGCCGTCTCGCTGGTCAGCAAATAATTTGTTTTGAAATGTTTGAAGTTGGCTGCCTTGTGAGATCTTGGATTAAACCCTGGGATGACTCAAGTCTTGGGAACTTTCCGTACCCTGACCTGATGTGTGTGATTAGGTTGGGTTTGCCTTTCAGGAGGCGGTTAGCAGGACTAAATACTGTGAGTTACTGGTGAAGCTTGTTCAGGCTCAAACCACGTGTTGGGTGAGCCTTGCTATTGATGTGAGCAGTAGGTCCATCTGAAACTTTGTCCATGGAGCTTAATGTGTTTTATGCTTATTGGTCTTTCTGCTCTTTAGAAGCTGTGTGAGGTAACATCAAGCTGAGAACTACTGTAGGCTTTCTAGTAGTGCAGTAGGATTTAGATCTAGTTGGTGAGTATGTGTGCTGTTTCTTAAAGAAGGATACTTTAGGTTGACCTGGACAGATCCATCCCTTATTTGCTTGTAGAGGAAGAACAGAGAGGTTCTCAAATAAACATCTATAAGAACTGTCTGGAAATGCTGCTAGGGCGGTGGGGCATGGAGTGAGCAAAGATTGTTGAAGCAACCTCTCTTTTGAAGTTAAGCTTAACACAAAACTAATGGCAAGTGGCTCAAACATAAGCATGCATAATTGAATAAATATTTGAAAGCTACATGGGGAGTGTCCCTTGGAACAGATCTGGCTTTCCTACGATAAACTTTTGAAGTCTTATTAATGCACACTGGGTAAGAGTGTCCCAGGAGGAGCCTGTTTATGTGGATTCAGCTTTCTGTGGCCATGAATATGTATTGTCATGAAGCCAGCTCTGTCATGAGGGCCACCTGTAGGCAGGTCCCCAGAGATCGCAGTCTGTCTGTCTGCTTGAATTATGCCTTTCTGTCTGTGCTCCATGGAGCTGCTGGGTACAGGAGCACTCTCTTGCTCAGATCCTGGGATGGGAAAGAAAACGGAGCAGGTAGCTGCTGAAAGTGTGGAGTTCTGTGCTGTTGTGCTTTTGTCCATTTTTGCCATGACTTCCCTGTGGCGTTGCTGCTGTGCTAGGCTGTAGGGGTGAAATCTAGACCCCGTGTTCCCTTTGCACATCAGGAGCTATGTGGCTGGCTCCAGTCTGCAGTGCTGTTACTGCCTGGAGTCAGTTCAGTTGTCCAAAATACACGTGAAGATGGGCACCACAAATTGCATAACAGCTTCCCAATTTGCTGCATGTCATCGCTTCCCAAGCTCATTAAAGCAATTCTCTTAACTTAGCTTGAAACCTACCCAAATACATCATGGCAGGAAGCTGTGTTGCTACCCTTGGAAAGCTTACCAGCGATGCAGGCGAGACGCCTGTCCGATGGGCTTGGCAGTGTCGCTGGCGCCTGGGAACCGCGGCCGCTGCCTGTGCAGGTGCGGCTGCCTGCGGCATGGTGATGGCAGCTCCGGGCTGCTCCAGCTCGGCACCGGGCGCAGTCTCATCATTACCAGGCTACAGGCTTCCTGGAAAGGTGTACCGACTTCTTTGTTTTATGTACCTATTTTTATTTTATTATAAAAGGTAGAGCCAAATGTCTCTTGACGTGTGAATACTTGGAAGAACTGTAGCAAGGCAGAGCAGTCTTTTGATGTATGACCGCACAGAAATTCGGTGGCTGCTTGAGACTGTGCCAGCTAATTGCACGTAAAAGAGAACAATCTGTGTGGGTATAGTTTCCAGGTCTTTGCACGTAGATGTCTTATTTCTCAGTTCAGCAAAGTAGAATAATAATTATATCTGTAGCTGTTACGCATCTGATGAAGCCAGGTCACCAGCACTGCTCGCTCAGCATCAGATGGGAAGCATGGTATCAACTGACTTGTGTTGCTGTTGATTAGAGCAAAATACTCCTGCAATACAACCCGTGCTATGCGTAGGAGATGACAACATGAATATTTAATTGTGCCTCCGTTAGCATCTATGTGGAAGTGCATGTATATGCACACGCAGGCTCTATAACCGTGATAGCAGGGAATTGTGGTTCGTATTTCTCAGGGCTGTTCTCTTTCTCTGCAGGAAATAGTTTATTGCAATGCAAATTGCCTTTCAATTGATTCTCAGCCAAATCAATTTCTGAAGGGAATTTTGTTATTCTAACAGCCTCTAATACACAGCCAGTATTAGAGGTTAATAACTTGAAAAAAACCTAGCAAAATTGAGACCAGAGCTCCATTACCGAGCTACGTACCTTCTTACTTACTGTGCATTAAACGTGCAAGTCCCGGCGCCTTTCATTAAGGAGCTGTTTATGTGCATTTGTGATTTCCAGTAGATCGGATTGTAATTAAATCAATTTTCTATTATTGTGTTTTAATTGTTAAGAAAAGCTCATTAGTAAGCTTTTTATCATGCAGCAGACAATGTAGTAGCATCTCTTTTGGGATAAGGACCTGCATTACTGAGGATTCAAGGTTTACAGTATATGACGGTTATAATTAGCATGTAATCCAGCTTTAAGATGTATTAAAGTATTCATTTGGAAAAAAACAACAAACCCCAAAACATTTTCTAGCGAATAAACCAGTATTTTTTTCCAGAGTGAGGCATTTGTGTCTGGAGTTCCAGGAACAGGATTTATTTAGGGGGAAAAAACCCATGCCAAACCCCCATAGCCTGCCTGAATACGAGGAATTGTATGTTTTACCTTTTGTTTCCAGCTCAGATAACCTATCAAGAGGCTTCACTTCCATTACAAGAAGCGTAGGAGGTACCAAACCCCATCCTTAATTTTCTTTTCTGCTGATGAGGGCAGGCATGAGCAAAGCCAAAACTGCTTTGGTACATGGAACGTGCAGGCTGCTAAAACCAGGGCAATTCAAGATACTGCGGAACCTTTCTTTAGGACGCGTTTTCCTTCCCAGCAGAATTAGTGAGGGTGCCTCGATTGTGGGGGACTGTATAGAAAGGTCCTGTCAGTTGTAAGCAGTATTGGATGTAATTGCTGAAACAGAGCTAGTATTTAACGAAGCGAGCTCCTCAGGCGTGTTTTCATGTCCGACTTGCCAAGCCTCATCCGCCTGAATGAGGCTCACCAATATTTTTTTGGCCACTGGCAAGACCGTGCGTGACTGTTAAACTGAGCACTGGGAGTGAAAGCAGCCTTTTCTGAAATATTTCCTTTCTTTAAAGTGTTGGTGTGTAGGAATTTTGTATGAAAATGTCTCTGTTACAAAGCACAGACATACGTGCCTGGGTGCTGTTGCATTACGTGTTGATCAAATTGGTGGATTTTCACACATGGGACTGAAGAATTTGGGTCAGATGCAGCACAGTGGCATTTAAGAATTACCACAAGATGCATTTCCAGGGATATATTGTCCTCCTTTTTATTCTTCTCTTATAATTGGGATTTTTCTGTGTTCTTCAGTACAGCTCTGAATTCAGAGTGTTTTCTTGGTAATGGTCAATTTAAAAGTTTTACTTGGGATGGTTTGCTCTGTGTTTTTGGACTAAAGCTGATTTTTCGAGGTGCTTTAAGAGTTAAGCGTCTGGTCTTAAGGAAATCTGAGAGAGATACATGCAATGTTCATGTGAACCTAGAATTGTAAAGCGATAGAGCTGTAAAAAGAAATATTTAGAGCTTGATTTTTGGGCCTAATGTAGTGGATTTTAGGAATGTTCAGATATAAATTTGCAGGTTGAAAGTAGGCAGCACTTGCCTGAGGAGTGGGTTGAGCTGCGGTGGGAGCTTTGGGGCAGGAGGACAGGGAGGATGGAGCTGGGGAGAGAAGCTGCGTATGAAACTAGGGAGACAAATCAGATGGGGCTCCTGGAATGGCGATGAGGATGGAGCAGCTGCCTGGGAAGGCCAGGGTCCTCCGCTAGCGAAGCAGTGGTACATTCAGGGTTTCTGAAATGCAAATTAAAGCTGTGGGTAAGGTGGAGCATGTCAGTGCAGGAAGACTACCAGCAACAGGAGAATGGGGGGTTTAGGCAGAGTTTTGGTCAGGCTGTGGAAGGTGGATCCTCAGCTGATCAAAATTAGAGGTAGCAAGCCAAGAGATCATCTTTTCATCTCCTTTGCTCCTGGCAGTTTGTATTATAGGGGAGTCTCAGTACAGAAAAGGGGCAGATGAACTGTTAGTACATGTTCTTTAGAAATGAAGTCGCTAAGAAAGGAGGGGCTAGGGCAGAAGTTAATAAATTTCAAATAAGAAAATGCAAAGAGCAATTTCAACAAGTGCAGTCTCATTTCAGCAGGGCAGCCAAGGGAGAATCAAAGCTGTGTGTGTCCCTGCAGATGTGCCAGGAACCCGAAGTGCAGGGCAGGTGGACAGGCGTACCCGGTTTTCACTGAGGACCTTGATGTATAAAAGGCGTCTCCAAGCACGGTGGCAGGCCGTGGGCTGCTGGGAGAGCTGGTGTTACGGAGGCCTGATGGAGTTGATTGTGTTGGGGGCAGAGTGCTGCCATGAAGAAGTACATGAGTTATCTGTATCGGCAAGTCTCACTGACTCCTGGATTTGGGGAAAAAAAAAAAAAAGAAATAAAAGTACCAGGAGTCTCCGGTGAACCATTCAAGTGTGTTACAGTGGCTGTGATACGCTGAGCGAGACAGGAGCAGTCGTAAGGGCAGAGAGGAAAGTAATAGTGGTAGGTTTTAATTACCCTCTGGGTAAGGGTCACATTAGGGACTAATCATAGTATAATAGAATGATACGGGTTGGAAAAGCACCTCTGGAGCTCGCTAGCCTGCAGACTGCTCCTCAAAGCGGGCATGATGTCCACAGAGGTCAGGTTGCTCCTGGCCTGGCTGAATTTTGAATATCTCCAAGGAAAAAGATCTCTGTTCCCCAAAGGGTGGAGCTTCCCCACTCTCCCCATGTGATGCCCTTTCATGAGATCCCTGCTCAGCCTTGTGTTCTTCAGTGTGTTCATAAATGGTCTGGAAAAAGGGGTGGGTGGTGAGCAAAGCTTGATCAGACCGAGCAGTAAAAATGAAACCCTCTGCAGAGAGTCACGGTAGGATGCTTAGCGACTTGGCAACTGAAATTTGATGTCAGTCAGCACAAAATACTATACATGGAGCAAACATACCTATCTGTAGATGTACAACAGCAGGCTCTAAATTAGCTTTGCCACAAAGAGGGGGTTTGGCATTGCTGCAGATAATGTTGCAGAAACCCATCAATTTAGCGTCCTCTTCCCTCTGTCTCAAAGCTGAACACACTTTGTGATGGAGGAGAGGATGCTGTAGGATGCCTGCCTTGCCTGCGGGCGGGATGTGCCGCTGCTGCAGCTTTTGGGCTTCGCATAAACCCCAAAGGCCAAGGTTGCAGAGGGGGAGGAGATGGCATGTGGCAAGCTGGAAACCATTGGGTCAGGGCATGCCGAGAGCTCGGTGGCGCAGCTGAAGCCACGTAAATGTGATGTATGACAGCATTGCTGAAGCACCTGGGGCTTTGAATACCAAACCTGAAACTGCGAGAGTGTTTGCAGCAGCCTGGCGATTGCGATCGCAGGTCCCTGTGGGCATGAAGCATTCAAAGGGATGGCTTTTCTCGGGCACTGTGCTCCGTCTTCGATGGTTCTGTATTTACTAACAAGCAGCAAACTTTGTATAAGCTTTTCCAATGGATTTCCTTATTGTTTTCTATTTTACTGAAGCCTACTATGTTATAACAGCACCCATAAGAACATTTTGTTAAACAACTGTTAAACAACTGTTGACTAAAGCAAAACTAGTTGTTTTTTATTAAAATGAGTGCATTGCATGGGTTTTATGTGCTATGAAAGTGAAATAGCCTTTTGCAGCCTGCAAAGCTGTACCCTGTCACCCAAATGAGCAACTGGTTTGGAATTTCCTTTTTTAAAAACAGACCCTCTGTGGGACGTAAAGCATCAGCATGTCCTTTTATCTGTCCTGCTATAGTTCTCTAGGCTGCTGGTCTTTCCTAGCCAAGCTCTCAAGTGTGTGTAGGATGGATGCAAGGGAGTGTGATTTGGGTTTCTTGGGCTTGAAAAGCATTGGCGTTTTCCTTGCAGTTTTGAGGGGCTGGGCTTCATATGACAGGTTGTGCCTGCTGAGCTTCTGCCTATATGGGGATAGTTAGTGACTTCTCAGAGCGTGTTCTTCTCCCATTTGGAGGTACCTGAGCTCGATTCCCAAGTTTGCCAATCAAGGCAGTTGCAGCAGTGTTTTAGTTTATGAAATTAAGTTCATTTTGCTGCTGCTGGCTCAGGTGCTCTATTTCCACAGACTGCACTGCAGGAATCAGCTCTGCAAACACCAATTAAGGGGGAAAGTGGAAAGCACAGTAATTATATGAATACTCCAAAAAAGCGTTTGGCTTGGCTATTTGCAACTTGCAGGCTTGTTGCTGTCTCCCGTACCTTGCAGACAAATGCTACATGTGGCTATTTAAAAGCCAGCAAGCAGCAGTGCAACAGGTTTCAATGTTACCAGCTCATTAAAATGAACAGTTTACCTGTTTTGTATATTCTTGTTTTGCCTGCCTGTCCGCAGGCTCCGTTTCCCCTTCACCTTCCCCAGCAGCAGCCCTAACATCTCTGTTTGGCTGTGCTTTCCCGTGAAGGCTCACTTAAAAAACAAGCACTCAAAGCCCCCTAGCACAGGATTTTGCACTGTGTTTTAGCCCCCAAGGCTAACAGCTTCATTTTTACTGTACCCCCGTGACTCGGTGTTAGCAGAGTCAAGGTGTGTTTGACGGGGATGATTAGGGATACGCTCAGTGCTACAGCATCCCGACTCTTAATTTCCAGCACAGCAGAACTGAGGAGCAAAGATTCCCAGGTTTTGATTTCTTTTTCAGGAGGAGTAATTGGGATCTGTGGACATCCTTTGCCAGACCTTTCTTGTCATTAACAGCAGCAGTAGTAATGAGACGCTCATCTGTGTGTTAGGTATACAAGCACATTTGAAATGCTTTTGTGAGTATCGTCTTGAGCTGGTGAAAGATCTTAAACACAGCTTTAGCTGCTGCTAAACTGTGAAGTAGGCTTGTTGATTTGGCAAATGTTTTGTGTGACTATGTTCAGTAAGAGCAGAATTGTATTGAAAGAATAAGTTGCATTAATTAAATAACAAAATTTAAAATATTCCAAATTGGCAAATCTTATGGGTTGAATTAGACGTTCCCATGTTGTTGTTTATAACAACTTTCGTGGGAGTTCATGGTCAAATACTCCGGCAGCAGGATGCAATTTCTACTCCTTAAAATGTTGCATGGAAAACTTCCTTCCTTCTCAAAAGCTGCTGTTGTGGCCACAGTGTAACACTGCCTGATTCAGCTTTGCTTGTGTGGCATTAGTACTGATACACAAATACTTTAGCAATAAAAAAAGTACTTGATATGCTTAGAACACCAAAAGAGACACAGTAGAAAAGGCTACCACAATCTGTAGAGCTCTTGGTCTTCTTACATGCAGTTTCAAAGCATTGTAGTGTATCTTAAATAAGATGCAGAGTAGAACAATCACAAACATATTGTGGAGATGTGTATAAGTCTTTTTTTTTATTCAGGTAGTTTAAAAGAAAGGGTACTGCGAAGAAAATGTCAGGTTAATTGCCATACATAATTGTATTATAGTAAGGAATTGTAACAAGCCCATGAATTAAAGCTAACCGTTTAGTTGGATCAAGGTCTGGCTCCTGTGATTTGTTGAATTAATTTAATGTAGTATAAAATTTTATTCAGCTTGTAAGAGCCCTCATATTCAGAAAACTTTCTTTGGTGAGGAATGTAAGAAAGGCTGAGATATTTCCAGCTTAAACAGTGGAGAAGGTGATTTGTGTGCTGTTCAAGGAGAGCAGCCTGACAGCTTTTTAGTTGCAATAAAAGTAGATAAGACCCAGCTGGTACAGCTAATAATAACAATTTTTTTTAAGGAAGCCAGCCCTATTTCTTTGTTTCACTAATGATCTGTGCTGGTTAAACACAGCGATGGGGATGAGCAAGAAGGGCACATGCTGCATATCTTTCCCATCTGTGGTCTCTGGCTGCGGTTCCCCAGCTGCCGAAGCTGGTCGTCTGGCTGCTGCACCACCACTCTCCTTGGTTGCCAGCATTTGGTCCTGCTTTCCTCCTTATGCCACCTCTCCCCCTCCTGAGATCCTGTTTGGGATCTTGGGAGGACTTGAGACATAACAGGAAAAAAACACCCGGAAACAACCAAAGCAGAGGTATATTAACAAAACCAGAAATTACTCCAGGCTGGGGACAAAGAAATGTTTAGCGTTAAAGTTGTAGCTACTTCTCACCGTTTTCACATGCACAAATGTTTTGACTATTGTACAACCCCCCCAGGATATGTTTTAGGACATTGTTCAATATCATGGAGTTTTGTTTTGGGTTTTTTTTCATGATTAGGGTTATGTCATGCAAAAAGAAAAAACAGGGGTGGGAAAGGAGTGCTGTGCAGGGCTCATGGGCTGGTCCAGCTATGTTGGTTCTTGCCAGTGATAGGAGCTGCTGTGGATCCTGAGCTTGCTTCTTGTCTTCCCTGAGCTCTGACCCTTGCAAGGTTTTGCAGGTGCTGCCTGCCCAGATGAGGAGCGGCTGTTAAACAGCAGAGCTGACTTTCGTGCAGAGGAGCACGGGAGTACTTTGCAGTAGTTAAGACAGAAGAGTAGAGCATAGGAAACAACCTCTCTCCTGGTGTTACCAGACCCAGCATATTCTCTGGGACTGTCAAATAGTTGGACAGTTTTATTTTCCAGGATTATGGGTTTCAGAGGACGGTTGTCATTTCCTTTGCTTCCTTGCAGTATTGTGTAGGGAGCTTTCCAAAGAGCCCGTAATCGTGTTGGTTTGCATCCACCCCTTGCTCACACAAGGCACTGCTGTTCCCTCCGCCGTGCACTGCCATTTCCGTGTGGAGACTGATGGCTCTTTGCTCTGTAAGGTCTTTCTAAAGGTTTCTCTTGGGTATCCTCTGTTCCCAGTTGCCTGACAGGGTGCTGCCAGGGTTGACATGAAGGGTGTGTGCTCTGACTGTGTCCTGTGCTTCCTGCTGGTACCAACCATGACCAAATTCTTGAAAATCTCAGGTGGTGATGAAGTCTCTCCATTTGACTTTTGCAGATGTGCAGTCAACTTACCCAAGTCCGTGGTGGAGCTCTCGTAGAGCCAAGTGGCTGGCAACTAAGTTGGATTTGTTTTGCCAATCCTTTGTTTTACCCACCTTAAATTTGGATACTCTTTGACTTCAGGAAATACAGAGGCTGCCCCTTCTCTGCTTGCCGTGGCTTTGCACCTTGCCACTGCTTCTGGGTTGCATGGCTTGGGACAGGAGCCCCGCTGCTTTCTTGATGGTCTCATGCTTTGATGGTACCACTTGACAGCCAGATTTCAAACGCAGTTGTTTTGCTGTAATGGACTTAGAGGGCTATTGAGCTTTTTATTTTGGCAGAGGAAATGGGGGGTGGGACCTCCCTCTCCCAGACACAGAGATGGGTTCAGCTCCGCTATGAAGTTCGTTGTCCCTCTCTTTGACGTGGTATCGTCAGCTCAACCGAAACCTCCATGCCATCTGTTCATGCTAGGACAAGATTTATGCTATCTGTAAAACACAGCAAAACTAAACAGCGGTGGAGAATCGGCTCTGTTTCATACCATCATGATGAAACGCTCTTCTGTTGTGAGGAGATCCCATAATACTTAAACTTGAAATTGTTGCCCTCTTGTGTCTTACGCTTTCCCCCTCTCAAATAGCTCGGGTATGTTTGCATTTTATGTGCTCTTGAATATGTTAAGAGTAACAGAAGCATCATTCACTTCCTGATCTGTTTCTCTCCTTGTCCCTGTGAAATGAAGAAAATATTTTCTGTTCCCAGGAACGTTTACTCCCTCTTGCTGAATTTGTGACATTACCTTTCAAGGACCTGCTATTTTCACTCGATGACTATTTCTCTTTGTTCCAATACTCCTTCCACTGTGTAATCTCTCCCTTTTCTGATGTCCCACGGAACAGTCACGCCTCTCCTTTACTTATTCACTGTCTTTGCTTAAAAGCAACATCATCGTTATCGCCTCTTTCAGCTTGTTTTTTATCACTTTTCCCCTTGTTTTTCCTTCTTCTCAGCTAAACTATCCCTTCCCTTGGTTCTTTTCTGTTTGTCCTTGACATTTGCTTTTCTTTCCTTTTAGTACTTCTCCTGTTTGTGCTTGTTGGTGGTCAGCAACTCTTGGACCAGTATTGGAATGTTTAGGGATAGTGAACAGATTTTTGCACCATGGCCATGGAATTTGCCCATCTTCCCTGCGTGCTAAGGCTGTCACAAACATGGTCTGTGTTCAGCCCCGCTGTCCGTACCACATGCAGTTGTAGTGCAATATGCTGCCCCTTTGCCAGCGTACGTGATCCCAGTTAATGCATCGCTACTTCAAGGAAAATCCGTGTAGGTTGCATCGTCTTTTAATCGCTTGCCCTACTTAACTTGACCTGTGTATGGATTGCAACATTTATGTTATTGAAGCAAAGTTTATAAATTTTTCCGCTGTTCCGTAGTAATCTACCATATAATTTCACTTCTGATGTCTTTGGTTGCATGTGTCTTTGTAATATGGAAAGCCTCCGTGTCCTCTACTATGTTTTATTTTTAATGTTGAACACTTTGCCTTTAGGCGCTGGCTTGGTTGGTTGAAAGTCACCAGGCTGTGATGGCCTGCATTTTTGTATTTGAATGCTTTTTGAGCGTATTTGGACATCTGAGCAGACTGTATATCTGTTCTGCAGTGTAGTTAAAGCACGTAGTGACCAATACCTCTGTAGACCACTTTAATTTTTTTTCCTAATGAAAATAATGGAGCAGTTCTGCTAGTCTGGGACTAAAGCATGTGGGGAGGGGGGGGAATTTGAGTCTATTGGAATTTTGGCCTTGACTGTGCAAAAGTTTGACCAAAGAACATTGCACTGTTAAAAACTTCATCATGCTCGTATGGACTTGAATGTTAATAAGCAAACGGTAAATGGCAAGATGCTAAAAGATGATGTTACTGCCTGGTAACAGTAATTTGCTTTAGGGAAGAACAACAGCAGCATAAGAAACTGCCTGCTGGCTTTCGGCAGTGAAGGTTGCATGTGTTGAGAATTCTTCACGCTGTGCTTAACACATGCTGAACACTTATTTTAGGGGTGTTACATGCCTTTAGCCTCAATTTTGATGTGAATACAATCCTTACTTTGGAAATAACCATTAAAGGGCATTTCCCCCTGCTGTTTTGTTTTACTGCAGGACCTAACCATTTTCATAATGCTAAGGAAAATAATAATCCTGAAAGGAGATTGTGCAAAGAAAGGCAAACAGAAAACCACAGAGATTGGAGGTGGACTGATTCCTTTTTACAGTGGCAATATCCAGGCTTCCCTGTTGGCCAGCAATATATTTGGATGAGATTTTGTAGGTAGGGCTACCTATGGCTTGGAACTTCAAGTTTACTTAATTAAAGACTAAAAAATGAGTTTGAATAAGATTTACCCATGCTGGTATGTTCATCCCCTTCTTTGTATTTGTGAATTTGTGTTGTCTAAAGAGAAAGTCCTTCCTCTAGCCTTGCTTCCCTCTTCTGCCCTCCCTTTGGTGAAGGAAGAGGTGCCTGGCACTAACTCTTGCTCCTTACCCTCTTGTTTCCCAAATGCAAGCAGAGGGCAGTGCTGGCCTGACTCTACAAAAACTGTAGTGGTTGGGGCAACACCCCCCCCCCCACCCCCCCCCATTTTTCCTCGCCTTCCATTTATAATAACGTTTCTGTCCTTACCCCTTTGCTGGGACAGAGCTGTTGGGATGATTTCAAGTCCAGAGCGCAACTTTTAGCTGAGCTAAGACACAGCACTTGGTGAGGACAAAATACAGAGGCTGATGTAATTTGAAGTTTCAGCAGCGTTGTTTCAGATGCTGTGATCGAATGACGTGTTAAGCGTTTTGCAACAGCAGGAGCAGGGACCCAAGCTGCACGTGTGCTGTGTGGGAGCATCCAGGGGGCTAATCCCTGCGGGAAGGGGGTGAAGGATGAGTTCCACCCCTGCGGGGTATTCCTGTCTGCATTTAAAGCCTCCCTGGCTCGGTTTGGCGTGACTCGCCTGCAGTGCCAATGAAGCAAACCACATGAAAGCTGTGCTGTTCTGAAGGAGAGCCTGTGCAGATGCTCGAGGATAAATAACTACTCAATATTAATCTGCATTAATTTTTCCGAGTGTTCCCCTGTAGGAAACCTTAGCTGAGGTTTGAGGTGGAGGATTTAAATCCCTGAAGTCTGTGTACTCTTGTGGTGTGATTACTGAGATAAGACTATACTAGGAAAAAAACCCAACCTCAGCATCACTGATATGCTATTTTTTGCCCTTTAGCTTGTCTGTGTCATTCAGCCAGAACTTGCTTTAATTTATTGAACAAAGTATTTCAAACTGTAATTGCTGTGTAGGGATCTGAGGCTGGGGAGATGTTTTCTGGAGTTGTGGCGCTGGAGATGAGTGGAGGAGCTTTTATATTCTTAGGGAGGCTGTGGCTCCTGAGCTCATCTGACTTGAGCTGTATTTTCTGAATGGCTCCTTGTGCCTCAAAGCTGATACCATGGGATATGGGGGGGTGGGTGTTGACCATAGCTCCTCAAAAGTGGGCAGATGTGGTTTTGCTTCTTGGCCATGCTGTTCTGTGCAAGTCCTCCATGGCAGCCTTCTGGCACAGATGTTACATGAATTTTAGTGATATTGCATTGTAATTAAGCTGGAGCTGTGCCGAAAACTGCTTTATGGTATATAGAGATGAACCGGTGAAGAAAGTTTTGACACCTTGGCCTCAAGCCTTCTGAACGCTTAGCGCATGTATATATGTGCACACACGCATGAGTATATACAACCCCCCCCCAAAGAAATTCTTCAGTGCTCTGATCTGAGCAGAAATGTGTGTGTTCTGCTTTCAGCTCCCTGCTCGGGGGGTTTGTTTTGGCTGCTCCATCAGGTGGATGGGCTGATGGCACCGCTGGAGGCTGTGCCATTATTTTTGTGTGGCGCTTGCAGATGGGAGCATGCTTCTTTCACTGGAAATCATAATGCAAGTATTTTTCCCTGGTGCTGCTACTGTTGGTGATGTGACATGTTTTTGATTCCAGTCTGGGTCTAATTTAGATGCCTCTTGCTCCAACTGTTAAGATGCCATCTGTTAGTAGGCTCTTCAGCACCCTTTCCCCAGCGTGTTCTTGGCCCCTCTGTGGCAGGATGAAGATGTTGATATCATCTGTCATCGCGCCAGCTACTCTGTCGCTCATTCGTGTTGCTTTGCTGGGTGGAGGAAACAGCTTTCCTGTTTCATTGGAAATCCATGTTCAGCAATGGGAGGAAGGAAAAGCTCATCTAAAAGACGTGGTTTTCTACTGTCTGGGAATCTTCCTATTTATTTTGCATGGGCTTGCAAAATAAAAATTCATTGGGTAGTAATGATAGTGACTGCTGTTATAAAACATTTATTTTTATCTTTTGCTCCATGTGACCTCATCTTCGAAGAGAAATGAGCTGGTGTTATTCTTGTCCCTTTACGGTATGGCTTTCTCACTCCCTTGGACTTCTCTGCCCACCCGCTCTTCAAATATCGAATGTATTAGTTCAGGCACTTAAATATTGGGAAGACTTACAGGAATCCAAACTAGCGCTTGGATGGGAGGTACTTGCACAATAACTGCAAACAGAAAAGAAGTTTAACTTGTGCCCGTGAAAGGTTAAGCATTTTGTGGTTATACAGAGGGAACATAACTTGGCATCTTGTGTAACTTTGCACCCGCCCATCTGCTTCAGTGCAGAGATGGTGGGGGATGTCAGGGCTCTTGTCTAGAGCCTCCCTCGCTTTTTTTCAGAAATACTTCTTGCTTTGGCCTCTGTGTGGTAGAGAGTTGTATCTTTGCTGGTGGCTGATTGATGTACCTACACAAGTGATATACTATAGTGTTTGTGTGCATCCCTGCACTAATTTAGCTTAAATTCTCCTTGTCTGTTCCTTTCTTGCAGAAAGTCTTGTGTTGTTTATAGATCTTGTTCACTGATATAATTTGCTGTAACTCATGCGGGTGTGATATGTGGGAGGTGGGTGTTAGCTCCCCTGCAATCCTTAAATAAATCATGCTGAACCTAGGATTGTTACTGAAAGTCTTGTCTTTCCTGGAGAACATCCGCTCTTTTGCGGGGTGTATGCAATGCTGCAGGTGACAATTACCATATGACATTGCCCTGCAAAAATTCAGAGATGTTCCAAGGAAAACATGCCTTAATCTGCCATTTTAGTGCTGCAGAGTCAGACGGGCAGAATCTTCTTCATTTTGCTGTGGCCTCCTTGTTGCAATGTTGCTGTGCTGCGTAAGTCCCGGGACAGACCTGTACTGGGGAAGCCTGTTAATAAATTGGACTATGCCAATGGGTTTGGTAGTGAGGACAGTCCTGGTCTGGTACTTGGCTGTAGTCTGTAAGTAGAAATTTAGGTGTGTATGTGCACTGATAGCCATCTGTTCCTACAGAAACCCAGAGGGGGCCCCTATAGCTCTTGCCCCCTCTCCTTGCTCTGGGAGGCCCTGGGAAGGACGAGTAGCTTCACTTGCCAGGGCTTTGCTCTGGTGAGGGGTATATTTAATGCAGTTGTTGATATAAGGGGGTTTCTCTGCTCCCTCTAGGACTAAAGCCTCCTAGCAAGGTCCCCATGCAGTGGCACGTCGGGGCCCATGCCAAGCTCCTCCTTAGCCGTGCAACTGCCTCTCTCCAGCCCTCCCTGCTGGAAGCACCTGTTGGGCGGGCTCTGGCATGAAATATTAATGTTGTAATGCATTTTCATTAGCTCTGCTGCTGTGGAGGCGCTTGAAATCTGCTTTAGAGAAATGAAGAAGCTGTGTAAAACACATCTGGATCCTGGAGAGTGTTGTTTTCATGTAATGTTCTCGGTTTTGGAGACTGCTTGCTTAATTTTTGAATAAGTAAAGATGACTTTGCAAAGTTCATCTTTGCTGATGCTTTCCTATTCGTTTTCCAGCACAGATTTGTATAGTTGTTTCCCAAGGGAAATCTGTGGGTGAGTACCCCTATGCACGTATATCCGCACTGGGCAGATAACAGCAGGGCTCTGGTTTTGGGATGTTTACTTCCACCTGTATTAAATACATTTATTCAGCAAGGAAATTAAATAAGCCAATCCTTGGCCATAGAAAGGTATCTAAATATGCGATGCATCCCTGGGGAGGAAGTAATCAAATCTCCTGCCCGTACAATAACCAAGCGTTTGCACAGAAATACATCACTTTAGCAAGTCTGCCTGCGTTGTGCTGAGCAGTAGCTCAGTAATGTATGTTTGAGGCAGATTAAAAAAGAAAAAAATTAAGCTCTTTGTATGAACTAGGCAAAGTGTTTATTCCACGGAAATCCAGAGAAAGCCTTCAGAAATGTTGATCTTTGGCACCAAATTTTCCGGTTTTGAATAGAAACAATAGCTTTTTTGTTACTTAAGAAAACAAAACAAAACCCTCCAGTAAAAAGTTGATTTTTTTTTTTTTTTAAAAATAATAGAAACTAGTAATCATTTCTGCAGCTTTGCACACACAGTCGTGAGGCTTTTTAAATGAAAAATAAGGCAATGTCTTTGTGGCTCTGGCCTCCCAGGCAAAGACCCTTCCGTGGCTCATGTATGATTAGCTGTGCTTGTATTCACACCAGCTCTGTAGGGAAAGGCAAAGTTTGAGTTTCCTGTTACAATACTCCTTTTGTCCATTTAAATGACTGATGAAGTGACATAACATGCATGAATTTTTTTAAAAGGATGTTGAAAAAAGGAGCTAGCAAAACTAGTTTGCTTAAGCAATGGCTGAGGCAGGAGTTTAGGTGCTTGTATTTGCCGTCAGTGAGCATCACTGTGTTTGCAGAGTGAGCACAGTGCCTTCAGGCTTCCCTGGCATCATGTTTTCAGAGGTGTTAAGTGGTTTATGGTTGTTGTAGATGGCTTCTAGTTGCACATTTCGGAGGACCTAGGAGCCTTTTTCCCACTTTTTTTTTTTTTAAAACAATCTGGATTTCCAGTTGAGGATCATCTTGCAGCTCAAGGCATCTCAGCTTCTAGTACACTTGAGGAAGGTGAGCCTACAAGGGATTAGACACGAAGGTCAAATACTAATTTTCCCCAGGTTCTGGAGGAAAAAAAAAAAATCTTGCTTCTCCCTGGAGGACAGTGGAAACCAAATTGCATCATGCCAAAGCCAGTTGTTTTTCTCTGCTGCTTGAAGGAGAGAAAGGGTCCTGGTGAAGGGAGAGAGGTTTTCTTCTCTCGGAACTGTTGGGTTGAGGCTGTAGGGAGGCTGTGGTCTGATGTGGCCCTATACTCCATGTGCACTTAACTCTTCATCTTCCTCCTCCAAAGGTGGTCTGGGCTAGCAGAGAAAGGGGAGTAAAGAAGCTGATGTTTCAGACAAGATAAAAAGATGATGTTTTCTGGTACACCTCATGGCATCCACATGTGACTCTATCTTCTCCCTTCTGTTTTGCAGTATTTACCCACTGCTCTCTGATTTCCCCCTGCACTTGCCATCCCCTTTCAGACCTGTCAACTTGATCCTTTAAATTTAAGGGAAGCAGAGGCAGCAGGCTTTGCTCTGTCCTTATTGTCAAAAAGAGAGGCTACCGCAGACATTTCCTCTGATGTTTAATCTGCATAAGTGTACTTAGGTTTAATTCATTTCTGTTTTGGTTTTAGTAATATCTTTATGCTGTTGTGCCTACGCTCGAGGAAGCTGCTGTCATCTCAGTGTGTCTGTCCTACCACTGTCAATAATGTTCCTCTCAATCTGCATGCAGGAGATGTTTGCAGTCATCCTGGTCCTTGAACATAAGGCAGTGAGATAGCTAAAGCGACACACTTCATTAGCAGCTGGTATTTGTTGATCCCTCTTACACTGTTCTCTAAAGAGTTTTTCACTGTTTTGTTTTTGTCAGCAAAAAAGCACAGGGAGAAAAACCTTATACTTTGCTAGTACCCACTGCTTTGTCTTTGTTCGGTTTCCTTAGTTGAGCAAGTGTGCAGGTTTTGGAAAATCACCTTTCAAGCAAAATGTGGCTCGTTTTTGGCCACTGTGAACACCCTAAGAAAATGTACCATCAACCTGAGGCAGGGTTTGCACTGGATGTGTAAGAGTCCTCCAGATGACTTGGGCACCATCTTTACTTGACAGGATCCCCCAATACATCACTCGGGACTGGGGATGTCCTCCTGGCTGTCAACTTCTCTCTGTGCACCTACCTGTCAGGACATCTCCCCCTTCCCTAAAACATTTGAGTGTCGTTGAAATAGAGTGTGACCAAAATGTCCAGTTGTCCTCCCCTCTCGTCTCTCTCCATCCCCTGTGGTTACAGGGACGTACTGAGAGGGTGCCTGCTTTTGGGTGCATGAATTCAGCAGGTCCCTTCCAAGCCAAACTATTTTATGATTCTATAAAACAAATTATAAAAAGGACAAATTTCTGTTATATAGTTGTAGTAAGTGCATTGTCTGCAGCAAAAATTACAGCTTTTGCTCTGCCTGCCCTCCTTTTTCAAGCAGTCCTGAGCACGTGGGTAGCAAGAGTAGCAGAAATCTGTCACGGCCCTTTTGCTGATCACCTCGATCCAATAGAGAAAAATATTTTTCCAGTTCTGCTTTTTTGCTTTTGTTTTTAACTATTTTAGACAGGAATATTACATCCTTAGCTTCTGTCTGAAGGTAAGAAAAATAAACCTGAAGAGGAGCTTGAGGAGAATGCACTTTTTATGCTGTACAGTATTTTTGTAGCTCTGCCATTCCCTTTTTGAGAGCTGAATAGGTGTCATGTCTGGGGCTGATCATGGCAATTCAGGCAAAGCCTGGGGCTGAAGCAGGAGAAATCATTGCTTTTGTCCAGGGGATGCAGGAACTGAGCATCTGCTGAAGGTGTGCGAGATTGTGCGCCAGTTTGAGAGCAGTCATTTGCCACAGATCCCCAGAAATCTAAGGAATTGTCCCCATTTATGTTGGGTGAGGCCCATGCCGGCATTGCTGCGAGCTGGCAGAAAGGCTGCCTGCTTTCTGAGTGTTGCTTTTTCACATGCCTCAGATTGATGTTTTCCAAAGCAAACAAAATCAAGTGAAAAGTAGGAGAGCTGAGCACTCAAATAAAGTAGTCTTGCAGTTAAGGTTTGCCTGCTATTTTTCTTGCTACCTCTATTCATGTTTAGTTTGATGGATTAGTTCTGTACTGGATTTTCAGATTTCTTTATTTAAAATATACTCCTGTTTTAAACTTCAAATATCTGTGCCAGACAGGCGCATGTGTTTGTACAAGAAGTAGGCTATAGATGAATTCAGGTATGATACGCATAAAAATAAATCACATGCTGGATTAAAAATGAATCTGGAATATATAATTTATTAATGACCTGAATCAGCAGCATCTGTGTGCACTATACTCTTAAGTAGTATTTTGATTATAGATTTGTGTAAAGCCATATATAATATATCTCTATAATATACCCAAGACAAGCAATGTGAAATTATTGTATTTATTTATACACTAACTACCTAATACAATCCTGTAGTTATTTGATCCTTTTGTCACAGGAAAATATTCTTTGTGAAATCATGTGGAGATGGAAACGTATGGCGTTTTCTATTCATTTGAGATAAATGGATCATCCTCTTATTTCTACATGAGCTTTTGTCATAGGTGCTGTGTAGCCTGGAAAAAAACAAACCCAGCCAGCTCAGATCCTTTCATTTTACAGAGCTGATTTCCTGAAGTGTCAGTGCAAAGATTTTTTTCTTCTTTTCATCTGTTCTCTTGAAAATCTGTGGTAGCTAAACCTTTGTTGTCTTTTCTGTTTGTCTGCAAATGAGAGTAACACTGTTTTTTTTGAAACTGTCTGAATTTCTTCCCCTGTGCTTGTAGACAAAGAGCCAAGAAAAGGCCAGATCTCTGCAAGAATTCAATCTGAGAAACAGCTCCAATCCATGAATTGTTCCAAGATCAAAACCGCCCCATATCTATAAATAATAAACAACCAGAAAAGAAAGAGGTTTATGTAAGATCCTTAAGTATCTCTGGGAAAGTTCCTGACAAGTTTTCTAATATTATACACCTTTTTTCTAGTTTTAAATACAGAAATTAATTTTACTTGCATATCAGCAAATTTAGTGCCAAAACTGTACAAAAATGTGAAGAGAAACATGATCACAGCTTTCAGTTTGTGAAGGTTCTTAATTCATCTGACACAAAGTGCCGAATTCCATTGAATGTGTGCTACTAGGAGAGACTTCCAAGATAACTCGTGTTTTTGACTCAATTAATATACAACGAAAGCTGTTAAAGCTTTTCTAATAAATGTATTGCAACAACTCACAAATTCCCATATCCCTTTTGGCTGTATAATTGTAACATAACCAGGTGAAGTTGAGAAATTGGAGGTGTTGGCTCTCAAATTAAGATTGAAACATCTCTTTTTATTTTTTTTTTTTTTTCTGCATGAGCTGGATGAATTAGTAACAATCAGAAGGCCAGGAATATTATCGAGATACCGTGGGGAGGAAGCTGATGCAATTTGTATCTGGAAGAAAGAAGTTACCTAGGAAGGCTGTAGATGATTATCGATAGCTAGAGATGCCACTTGTGTGGCTGCTTCTGCCAGACTTCCCCAGTGCTTTCTAGGTGAACATCTTTACCGTGTAATATTTGCATCCTAATAAATGACTGCCCTTATTCCAGGGGGGCTCCATGTTCTGTTTCTGCAGAGGAGTGGGTGTGCAGATAAATGCTTCTTGTACCCTGAAAACATGGCTGGCTCCTATGGGTTCAAATAACGAGTGACCGTCCAGTTTTTCTGCCAAAGCTTTCAAATCCTTATGGCTGTGGGTTGGCCTGTACCGAGGGCGCTTGAAGCGGATCGGGGGAGGATTTTAAACCTATTGCTGTGATGATTATGTGCTTGCCTTGAAAACCATCAGCCCTGCACTATCACTTTACTGGCTTTTGACGGGTTTTATTGGGGTTTTTATTCAGTACCAAGCAACTACTTAGAAAAATGTCCAATTAATGCAAAAAATAGCTTCTGCTGGATGTTCTTTATAAGCCAGATGTGTCCTGATGTAGCTGTGTTGGGATCACGTAGATCCTGTTCAGCCTTTGGTGACCCTGGAGAGAGTCACTGGAGTGAATCTGCTGCCCACAGAAACCAGCTTTCAGTATTTTGGTTTGTCAGCTTAATTCATTGTCTTAAACTCAATGCTATTTAACTTGGTCTTACTAAAACAAATTGCACAACTTCCCAGCCAAGGCACGAGGACGGTTTGTGGCAGGCACCTTGGGCCTTGCAGAGACCTCAGGCCTGTTCATCCCACATGCTGCTGTGGTGTCTCCATCGTTAATAGTTTGCATATCGTGAGCCAAGCCCCCAAAATGCATTTAATTGTTTTTAAAGCACAGTAAACCAACTTCTGATAGGTTGTATGATCTTCTAAATTCGTTTATTTAATGCCTTGATATAAATAGATGCATACATGTGTGTCACTTCTGGGATCTCTAGCATTTGAAGCTGTCGTGGAGGCATTTCTGTCCTGATATGCAGGAGGCTGTTAGGGGCATCCAGTAAGGTGTTAAAGTCATCAGAAAATGCAGCCTCTCTCTGGTTTTTGGCAAGTTTTTGTGTTTGGTTTTTGTTGTTGGTTTGCTTTCTCTCCCCTCTGCTGGCACCCAGAATAACCTGAGAACATTGCTAGGAAGTGCATTGGCACTTGTGATTAAAGTGGAGTAGAAGTTTATAGTGGATTGCTCTGGCCCTCGGAAAATTCTCCAGTGATTTCCTCTTAAATCAGTGCTGCTTTATGAGTTAAGAAAGAAATAAAATACGAGTTAAAAAGAAATAAAATCTAGACATGTCAACAAGGTCAATATGTTTCTAACAGAAAGGATCAATTTTGGTGAGATCTCCCTCTGAGAGGCTGCTGAGCACGTACTTCCCAAAAGCTTCCTTCCAGCCACAGCGGGGACTTCGGGAGCTCTCTCTGTCTGTGCTTGAAGTATCTTTCCTTGGACAGCTTTGCTTTTCCTTTTCCCTCTGTTTCAGGGTGCAGTATTTCACGTGGTGTTTTGGTAAATCAGTCAGAACTGCCCGCGCTAGCAAGAGCATCCCCTATCAGTGTCTGCTGGGTTTCACCCATAGCCAGTGGATGAGGGCAATCACTGCCGTGCTTAGCATCAAACCAGCAGCATTTCTTAACAAAGCACAAATAATAACATTTCTTTTTAAACAAAACTGTTCTTTATCCCTGTGTTCTTCAAAGCTGGCAGTTGATGGAGCTTTACAGAAGGTTGTCTGTGGCCAGTATATCATTTTCCATCTGCACAAACACACAGAGAAAACCCGGTTTTGCCTCTCTGCATGAGAGGTGAAATCTTGTGCAAGCAACAGATTCTGCAGACTTTCACTTGTTCTTTTTTTTTTCCCCTTTGCTCAAAGAGGACATTTAGGAATTAATTGGAAGTCAAAATTTTTGCTGAGAGCTAAAACATGATTGGGTTTTTAATTATGATTTTTTTCCCCCCCTTCATTTTGCTATTTAACGGCCTTCACTGCTTTTACCCATTACTGTTAAGTGGGTTTCAAAGACGTCTTTTCCGCCTTCATTTACGGAGACAGATCATTTTGCTCGACTCGTAAGGTGTCTGTGATTTAACAGCCTATAATTTTGTGGGCACGAATTGGATTACCGCTGTGTTTTTCTAACATCACTCTTGCCGGCTATTCTGTCACAGCTGTGTGATGGAAAACATGCAGAAAATACAAATAATCTCCTCTATTCATTTTCTTAAATCATTTGAGGCTGGTGCAGAGAGCAGGGGGCAGATCTGCCTTGGAAGTTTGACGTCCTGTGAAATACTTTTAGCTGGCTGGTGTCATCAAGGGGAAATGCTGGTCTCAACCTCTGTCCCTGCTTTTTTTGTTTATTGTAGCCCTGTAAGAGTGGAGTCTCTGCCAACTCGGATTTGTTCCGTTTGCACTGAGCATATAAGCAGGAGTTGGGCTGAATCTGGTTCTTAACCATCGTTTGAAGCACTTCGTTTTGCTGGGCTTTCCAAAGCCTTCCACTTAGGCTTAGGTATTCTGTTTCCCTCCCTATTCCTTCTGACTTTCTTTGAGAAGTCTTCCCCAAAGCTCTTTACATAAGAGAAAGGATTACAGCTTTGTAGGTAGTAACACATAGCAACTGTTTCCACATTGTTTGATACCACTAGAGCGCTGCTGGTTAATTTTAGTCCAAGTATGTTCCTTGTTAAACACCTCCTTTCTTCCGCTAAGGAGCATAGAAATTGTTAGTTTATTGCAAAATAAGGATTTAAAATTACTTCTCCAAGGTAGAGCATCAGAGCAAAATCACATGCTGGTTTTACAGAATGGAATTACTCTGATTTACGCTGCTGTGATTGAAATCAAGATCAAACGTTGTCTTACGTTCAGGGAGTGGAACAGAAAATTAGAAGTTGGCTCTTAGTGTGACATTTTTTTCAGTTGGTCAAATGCAGAGAGAAGTTTTTAATCCCACAGAGTCCTGAAAATATGCTCGAATACCCATGTTTGTGGGCTACTTCTTCACAGGAGCAGCTGAGCACATAAGAATTTATCTGACTTCTACCTTCAAAATGTTACTCACACATCAAATACTGTGACGTTCCCCTATAGCTGATGTATAGCTTTACGTAAGACCTCAGTGCTGCGACAAGCTCCTCTCATTACAACTAAATGTCAATCCAGGTGCCACGGCAAGCTTGAAATTCCTTTGTGGTTTGCTTTGCAGAAATTAAGCATAGATCAAGACACATTCTTCCTTTTCAAACCAGCCAGATGCAGCTCTCTAAGGTGACCATTTCATTAATGTACCAGTCTTGAGTCCTCTAACGAGCCCTCGCGTGCTCAGCCCTGCTGGCTGGCCCCAGCTTTGCCTTGTTTGTACAGGAGCACTGAAGACTTTTGCTGCCGGTTCCCGCTAATGTATTTCTTTATCGACACACATGAGGAAAAGAAATCAGATGCGTTTCTCTTCCTGCATCTTTGGCAACTGTCGATGCGAACCGTGTATCCCTTCTGCGGTCGGGAATTGCTGGAGCAACTTCTTGCTTCCTTTGCCGTGGGAATACTTATTTTTCCCAAAGATGACTGGTGTGTTTTGGGCTTATGCCACGTGGACACCCATCTGCAGGAGGTCCTGCTCGTTTTTGCTGTATGCAAGAGCTACAGCAGCTGGGGATGTGGAAAGGGTTTTGGTTGCAAAGTCCTACAATAGCTGCAGTGTTAAAATATGATTCTGGCTGCCGAAGCAGCTGGCCCCAGCCCTTGCTCAGGAGGGGTTGCGGCAGCCTGCTGGAGAACCTGAATAAAAACCTCATTGATTTACTGTAAAATAAACAAAGCAAACTTCAGAAATGCCTTTTAGTCCTATTTGTTTTTATTATAAAGCTTATTTAGGTATATACATAGCAAAGCTTATACAATTCATTTGCTAAAAAAACCCACAACTCTTGGAAAGCTTTCATGGTTATGTGGCTGTCTCAGTGTAGGTGGAAAAAAGTCCGGGCTTAAAAATGTAATTAGTTAAAGAGGAATAAATGATTATTTCTGGCAAGAGGTACACAACAGGCTTGTTATTTCAAGGTATCTATCTTTTGAAAAAATAATGATGCTATTTTTGGTTGCTTTGGAGTAAATGCATTTGTTGGAAATGTTTGGTGCTTTTTTCCAGCCGCTCTGTCAAAGAGAGCAGGCGTGCTCCGAGGCAGAGACATTTCAGCGTTGGCAGCGGGGGGGGGGTGTCTGACAGTCACTTCTACAGCTTAGCGTTTTTCCTGGGTTTGTTACAGCATGAAGATCTTGTATAAAACGGGGGTGTTACCTAGAAGCTTCTTTATTTCCTCTTTGTGAGAGGCCGCATGATGCTTGGGAACACTTTGCATTTGCTGTGAAGAAAAGGAATGGTGTCCAAATGTGTGGGGCCTCACCAAGAACGGCTTGGAAGCCACGCTGATGGTAGAAGTGAGTGGCACCTACTTCCCAAAAGTGCCAAATTAGTTTGCTTGGTGTTCTTTTTTCCCCCCCTCCTGTGATTTCTTTCTGTGATGGTTGATACTGGAAATGATCACCATCTAATGCAATGTAACCTCTCGGAGGTATTATAAAATCCAGTCTCTTTGCTCTTCTGTGTATGTATGCATTTTATACCTATGCATATTAAAGATTCCATTTCCATGTGGCTGACAATTCTGCTGTGAATTGTTTGCAGAACACACCTGATGAAAATACAAGCAGTTTAGACTTACTAATCAGGATGATAGGGTGAAGAGTCCTGAGAGCAGGATATCCTCTTGCTTCTGGTCGGAAGGCAGCGCGTGGTTCACCTGCAGCATCCCACTGCACCGCCTGCGCTTCCCGGGCATCTCCTGGGGTTAGGCTGTGTGGGTGCTGTTGATGCTCCTGGGAGGCATGGAGGTAAATCGCATGCAGCTCTTGGAAAGGAGGAAAAATAAACTATGCTGTCTTCTCGGCTGCACTGAGCCTTTTTTATTATTTTCTGTTTTAGAAATAAAAAGGTGGTAACACTTATAATAGTGAGAAAAGGGTCTCGCTTTGATCTTCCTTTCCCCTCTCCCTGTTTCTGCTGGCGGAAAGCAGTCGTTGCAGAGCGATGCCACCTCCACTGCTTGCGCTCTGCTTCTGTTCTGCAGGAGCACTTCTAACCCATGGGCTTCACAACTGTCGCTTGAATTCACCTGAAGCTTGCGGTGCTCCCTGCTTCTTGCAGACCTCCCTTATCTTACAGAAGACTGTCCCCCCAAAGGTTAAATTTAGGAATCTGCTCCCAAGCACTTGGGTGTGAGCCAGGTAGCAGTAATAAGGTAGACATGTTTGAGACACCCGTGCTGAACAGAGCTGGCTGTAAAGCATGAGAGATGTTTATTGTGGTTTAACCCCAGCCGGCAGCTCAGCCCCCCCAGCCGCTCGCTCACTGTCCCCGGTGGGATGGGGCAGAGAATGGGAAGGGTAAAAGTGAGAAACTCCCG
>BOSO01016635.1:0-19691 GCA_018403395.1 Gorsachius goisagi
GCAGAATAGAGGGGCAGAATCACCTCCCTCGACCTGCTAAGACTGGGAGTCGATGATTTCTAAATCGGAATGACCTTTGGATTATGCTACCGCATGCAGAATGAAGAGCTTCGGCTCCATCAGGGACGAAAACGGTTGGACTTGATGATCTTAAAGGTCTTTTCCAACCTAAACGATTCTACGAAGAGGCTTTCCAACATAGACAGTTTATATTAGAGCAGCCAGGGAGCCCCACGTGTTCCCCACTCATTCTGCAGACGAATGCAAACGCTGCACGGTGCTGCGCCACGGCGCTTTTTCCATGAGTCAAAAAGATGCACCCTGTAAGATCGCTTAGATAAAGCTTGTGCCTGGAGGATGAACTCAATTACAGAGCAGCCGGTTTGCGAGCGTATCCCTGCAATTCCATTTTCAGAACGTTGGATTGCATCAGTTAATTAACTCTCTCAGAACAGCACGAACTATTGCATCCATTCCCAAGATTCGGCTTGCACAAGAGCCCAGCGAAAAGCAAAGGAGAGGGGTTTGCATCCCTGCATACCCATCACTACCGGTGAAAATCGCTTCTTGGCTAGAACTTATGTACGGTTATCGTGCACCAGAGCTGAACTCAGTGGAGACTCCATTTAGGTGATAGTTTGGGCTTTAGTGGTCCGATGGATGCACTTTATCGGCTCGAACTTCGGGTGCGCCTGATGCTCCAGCCCCGCGGGTGCCTCCCCGGGGCCCCTCTGGAGGCCCTCGGTTCCTCGCTGCGGATGCCCCGCGCCCGGAGCCCCGGGGCGCAGCCTCAGGGCGGGCACAGCCCGAGCTCCGCACCCCGCTTGGGAACGCCCAGCTCACGGCCCAGCGCCATGGGCCCCGCCGCCCGAGGGGCCGCTACCGCCCGGGTCTGCCCCACAGCCGCCGGGCCCCGCCGCAACGGGGGGCCCCCGGAGCGGACCCCGCCGCAATGCCCCCCCCCCCCGAGCGGGCCCGGCCGTAATGGGCACCCCCGGAGCGGGCCCGGCCGTAATGGGGCCCCCCGAGCGGGCCCGGCCTCAATGGGCCCCCCCGGAGCGGGCCCCGCTCCCCGCGCGGGGAGCCCCTGTGTGAAAGGCGCGAGCGCCGCGTTCCCCTCAGGTGTCGGGGGCGGCCGCCGCCTCAGCCCCAGCCCCAGCGCCGCCGGGGGGGGGAGCCCACCCGCCCGTCGGGGCTCCGCGGCACCGCCCGGGGGCGGGCACGGGGGTGTCCGAGCCGCTCGCTCCCCGCCCCGGCCCCACCTCCGCCGGGCAGCCGGCACCGCCCGCCTCCCGCGGAACCGGGGCGCTTGCTACCGCCGTCCCGGGCCGGCCGCCGCCTCACGCCAAGCCCGCGGGGATCGCCGGCGCGGAGGGTGAGTGTCCACCGCCCCAGGGGGGGGGCTGGGGGGCGAGGAGGCGAAGGGGCCCCCGGAGCAGAGCTGCCGGGGCGCGGCGCCGCCTTCCTCCCCTCAGGGCGTCGTGCCCGCCGCGGGCGAGAGGCGGGAAGGGCGGGCGGCCGGTGGCCGCTGCCGGGCGGCCGGTGGCCAGTGCGGGCTCCTCGCCGCCGGGGCCGCCCTCCTCGGGTGGGTGCCGAGCCGGGCCCCCCCCCTCGCCAAGCTCCGCCGTTAGCGAGGGGGTTAATCCCGAATCTCCCGGTTTAGGGAGGCCGAGCTTGCGGGAAGAAGCGAGACTGTGAGAAGCACCGGGCGTTCAGCGTCAGGTGCCTGAGATCCGAATTGTAAACCGTGCTTTATGGGCACGTTGTAAAACTGCAGTCATTACAACATTGCTCTTGATGATTATATGGCTGTAAAAAACCAAAAAAAAAAAAAAAAAAAAAGTCTCTTCATCGTTCACAGGTACGTCAGCAAACTTTTCACTCTTTTTAAAAAGTGCGTTAGGCTTCACTGTAGAAAGTAGAAAAGCGTTAAAAGTATGTACGTGAGGAATAAAATACAAAGTGACAGCCACCCGCCGCGGGAGCGGGAGCTGGGCTGGCGCCGGCGGGTTGTGGCAGCGCTGCCCTTCGCGTGGCGTTCCTCCTGAGAACGGACGCCAGCTCCCGCTGCCGATTTCCGACACCCGAACGCATGCTTTTCTGTAGAATTAGGCCATCAGCTCCTCGGAACAACAACCGGCAGCGCTTCTGTGGTATGGAGGGCGCCGGGGGCTTGGTTCTGCATGAGGCCTATGGGTGCTCGGGTAATACAGTTAATAAAAACAGTCCCAGGGTTGATGAGCGTACGCGGTTCGGCGCAGATAGAACTGGTTTGCAAGACTCAGCTGGTTGATTCCTAAGGGCAATCTCAGGAAAATAGGTGCATATGATTTCCCGTCTGTCGAGAGGGTAATGCGGGCAGAGCCTGGAACCGCAGATGGCAGAGATCAGAGCAACTGCAGAGCGCCATGTACTGCAGCCTCTTTCATAAATACAGTACTGGTAATCCCAGATGCTCAGATAATGAGTCAAGTTTCCCTCCCTCAATAAACATGTTTTTGTTTAAAATAATAAAATATTAAGTGCTGAGATCGCTGTTTCTCGGGTTGGTTTTGAACCTCCAAGGTTAAAGTTTTCAAGCCTCCTCCGTGACTCTGAACCTCCTGACGGCGGCACCCCAGTCTGCCTCTCCTCGGATGAGTTTTTAAGAAAAGGACAAAAACCTTGAAGGTTTGCGATGACGAAGGATAAAGCCCTCCCTTGTGTTTGGGAGCATGTACGCCAACTTGGAGAAAGAGAATGCAAACCCGAAAGAGTACGCCTTCATTTTGGGGCGTCCACCTTGCACCGGCGGTGCCCATCGGTACCCCGGCTGAGCGTGGCCGGGCCATGTACCAGCAGTACAGTCCTGCAGGTGAATTCCAGAAGTAATTGTAGATGGATGTTTTATAGCATGGATGAAGGGAGTTGTCCTGTTTGCTACAGCGGGCATGGCTTGGTGATTCATCACCCGTTGCACGGTAATACTTTTGCTCGGCTAGTCAATCCACGATTAACTTCGCTCCCAGCGTTGCTGGTGAAAGTCCTTCCCTCTTCTTGTCATGCGTTACTTGCTTTAAGTCAATTAGCATTTCCCAGCGTGATAACTGCGGCGTCCTGTTCACAGCCAGTCGCATCCTCTCGGCGACATCCCGTCCAGAGCGGATAATCTCAGGGCTTTTTGCCTCTGGTTTCGTCCAAGCCATCTCTCCGACGCTTGACATCTGGCATTCTGGCCATGTGATGTTAACTGCCAGGAGTCTGGTAAATCCTGTAATCAGCTTGCAGAGGATGGATCCTGCCTGTTGATCCTCAAACCCACTTCTGATGAATTCCATCCCCTGGCTGGCACCGGGCGCTGGATGCTTTATCTGGCAGAAAGATGAGAGGGAGAGCGTAGCCAAGGCGAGGGTAGATAAGGTCTCCTTGCCGGGGAGGCGTGCAACTGGCAAGCTCAAGGTGCTGCAGGGGGAAGAAGCTGTGTTACAGGAACGAGCACCTTTTCCTGCACCCTTGGGAACGCCGTAGAAGAGACACCTGTACCCTGCTAACTCGCAGACTGATTCATGCAGTCAACTTATCACGGTCTCTCCCTGCCTTGTGTTCCATTTGCCCAAGCTTCAGCTGTGGGAGAAGGGAGAGAGAATGTTTCCTTCTCTGCTGTTTATTCAAGTTGTGTAAATTCTGTAGGTGAGCAGTCGCAGGCTTAGGTTACAAAACAGAAGTCACCAAGACTGTCGTGTGTGCTGTCTCACCCAGCCCTGCCAGACACTTCCAGTGCCTGCAGCAGGTAAGGAACTCGGTAGCAGAGGTGAGAAGAAGAGAATGATGGTGCCTTACATAGTAAGGGTGCTTCATGTCCCTCAAGGAGAGCCAGATGGCTGAAGACTGAAGAATTTTCCAGGGCTGGCTGTCGTTTCTCAGTCAAAATGGGCTACATCAAAAAAAAAAAAAACAACCCAACCCCACCTCCCCTCTACCTTACTGGTTTAAGGGGTTCCTTAGAACACAAGTCCTCCATCTTAAAACAAATATTGCAGCATATATTCTGATACTTTACAACATTCCTCCTCCTCTTTTTTTAAGTCTAAATTCCTCAATATTCTCTTTGCTTTCTGCTGGATTTTGTGGATTCAAAGGAAAGGAATGCTTTGGTTATTCATGTGTGTGACTCAAAGGGCTTCTGGATGAGGCACATGTCTGACAGCTCAGAAGTGGCGAAAAGGTGCGTGCGGTAGTGCCACGCCAGTGACCTTCAGAAGGAATTACAGATTGCAGCTTTCCTTAAGGATCGAGTTGTTTTGTATGATGCATGTGTTGTTGGCAGTTACTTTTCCATTAATTGCTGTGAGAATCTTTTAGTCTAAGTAAGAGGCTTAATCTTCTAGACTTTGCATGCGCTTTCAGCAGGCATCCGAGCACCGGGCCAGTTATTTTCGGTGCCAAATGCTGAAATGATGGCGCAGTATGGCTGTTTGCATTTGTTGTTTTTCTCGCTCAGAACCTGGTGCACCTGAAGTCCAAACGCAAGGCACGAGCTACGATCCGCTTTCGGGTTGAAACGGCAGCACGCCAGCTATGCCGACAGGACTGGATGGGGATTTCTTGCCTGAAGCTCGTGGCTTTTTGATGTACCCGGTTTGAACTACAGGCTTTGGCGAGGAACCAAGTGAGGGGAAAATGGCGTTCATTTGGTGGTTTTTGCCCAGATTTTGCTTTGATATTTAAACAAATCTGAACTGTTGTGTGAAACCTGCTTGAAATAAACTAACAAACCCCATTGTTGCGATGACTTTAGGGATCTGGAAATGGGCAGTGAAGGATCAGAGCATGGCTCTTTTTATTAAAAGAACGAGACTTTAGCCATATTCTGACTTGGTGAATGGTTCTAGACAATTCATTTGTCTTCTTTCTGCCTTTTTCTTGTCTCATTAGCGGGAATAATGATGACTTTTCAATTTCCGCAAATTGCTGTGAAAATCGATCAGTGTGTAAAGAGTTCTCAGTGCAAGCAGCACTGCAGTGATAGCGTTATTAAGGGTGACGGTTTCACCCCAACAAATTCAAGCACATTGAGTTTCCCTGTGTTTTGGTCTAACCATGTCCTGTAGTACATACGGGAGGTGGAATTCTCTCCTGTTGAAGGTGGCAGTAAGTCAAATGGGGGTGGTAGAAAAGCCCAGGATGAAGGCTTCAGCTTGAAAGTTTCTGTAAACCCTGTAGCCTGTCTAGAAAAAGATATTTTCAGTGTTGGGTAGTCCAGCTTTAAACTAAATTATCAGAGCATTATAAAAAAATTTGGAACTCAATTCCTTTTCTGTTTTTTCTCACAGTCCATAATACGGTTCGGTAACAATCCCATCTCTCAAAAGCGTGGTGAGAAAAAATTGTCTGCTTATTTGAAATGCTGAGATAAAAAAAAAAAAAGGCAGTGTGCTGTGGCAGTGCTGTTTATTAATCGGTGAGTTACGTGAAGTCGCTGTACTGCAGACTGGGACCTCACCAGCAGTCACAAAAGTTAGTTTGAGGTTTATCCATGTGACATGGTCATTGCTGCTTGAACCCCATCCTGCCCTCAACGCTCTTGCTGGAGAACTGTGGACTCTCAGATCTAATGGCAGGGCTGTGTTTTGTAAATGTTCCCTACGGCCTTTCAATCTAAATGTGCTGGGCCAGCCAAGACCTGTTATTTAAGTGTTTAAGCTAGCCCAACTCGTTTGAACCATAATGACTTACAGGTCAATGGGATCATCAACTCTGAGGTGACCGTCTGAGCTGGGGAAAGGAGGAGATTGCTGCTCCTCCCGGGACGGCTGGCCGGGGCCAGGGGATGCTTCCAGGGGCAGCTCTCAAGCCAGAGAAAGGTCCTCTCCATCCCGCAGAATGTATCTGCTGGCTAGCTTCATGGAAAGAAGTCTTTATCCTTTATTTTTTAAAATAGGAGTACATGCTGATAAGAAAAACAGGAGGAGATGCTTGCAACAAGTAGGTGAAAAATCGGATGTACATATAGATTGACCTTACTGCTTGTTCAAAATTTTGAAATATAGCTGTTTTCACACTCTTAATTTGCTTTGCTCATAAATCGGTGTGTCTGTGAGAACCATTTTCTTTCCTATGTCGGTCAAAGTGGCCTTATTCTGCCTCTATAAAGAAATGCATCTACCTTCCCTGTAGCCTAAGAAGATTACGCTGGTATTTCCAAATGGTAGAGAAGCTAAGATTGAAATCCTCAGGCCTATCTTGGGTTATATAGATGGAAAACTTAACACCGGCTGCAGGAGAGATACTTGATTTGTACCTGTATATTTGCCCTAGGTTTAAATGCAAGGTACCGTAATTTCTGTCTCTTATTTAAGTAGAAATTTAACAAACAAAAAACCCTCCATAAAATAGGCACTGTCTTTAGTGGTCTGTAGACCCTTGGCATAATAACAATCCCATCCAGAATTGCTCCATGAACTCTCATAGATTATCTCTTATTTGTATCTGGGAGAGAATGCAGTGTTCAAGCTCGGGACTGTGGAGTGCATTTCGGCGTTTGAAAGAACAGGCTGCCATGCTAGACTGGCTCATAACCTCAGATGTGTGAAGCTGCCTCTGGCAGCGATGAATAACTAACGCTTCAGGGAAGACTAATATCCTCTATTATGCACCTACCCAATTGGGCAATGTCAGAAACAGAAAGACGGGCGTAAGATTATCTTTCTGACCCCTGCAGATCATGCCCTGAAGTGTGGTGATTACCCTTCTCGGAGTCTAAACATGCATAAGTGCAGATGGTAGTAGTTACAGTCATCTAATCCTTTTTTTGAAAAATGCTGCCCTAGCTTTGCCTTGATGTGAATAAACCTGTTGTGGCAAATTGCACTAATTCAGAGCTCAACTTAATACAGAGAAATGGAGCTAAAAGCTTATGAAACAGAGGGAAATCCAGGCGTAGGTACCTTGTATCACCGAGCTAGCTAGCGTGGTAAGCATTACGTGTATCCTCTCAGCGCTTAAAAACCTTGTTTGCAGGTACTGGTTTTGCCTTGGACTTAAAACTTCATTTCTAGGCCAGATACGAAGAGGTTTGGTGCCTACATAAGAAGTATTCGTTAGATGTGAGCTTAAGTGTTGATGCTCCTTCTTTCAACTTGTAATGAAGAAAATCCATTTTGGCTATAGCTTCTTATGGCCACGTTTTCCTTAGCTCATAGCTTCGTGGCTGCAGAGCATCAGGCGGGTGGTCAGGTCCTGGCACAGTTCTCTGGCTGGGATCATGTTTTTTTCCTTGAAGTCCACTGTCTCCATTGGTTGTGCCTGGCTCAAGTAGTGCACCATCTTCCTTAGACTCATCATTACAGTTGTTTCTGTAGTTTCCAGCTCTTTGTAGTTGTAGGACCTTGTAGGATAATCCTCTAGCTGGTGTTTCAACCAAGAGTGTCAGAACAGGGAGCACTATCAGATGCTGGATCTCAGCTATCCAGGGTAAGGTGGCTGCTCCAACATTTGAGTCTGCTCAAAGAGCAGGTCCCATATCCATCCTTTGAAACTAAGCCCACAGGTCAAACATTTTAAAAAGATTACAACAGTTCGTCCCTCTGCGGTGCTGTCGGAGAACAGACTGGTTTCCAGACACTGGCACAGTGGGATCACAGACTAAATGGTGAGTTTTATTTCACGTGGTATACCTGAAGACATGACTCTTTCTTAGTCTCTTTCTGGTACATGTGGAATTTAACATTCCACTTGTGGGGTGCAAGCTCAGCGTAATGGTATCTCATATGCCTTACATGGTGTGTAGAATCAAATTAGAGGGTGTTTATATAAACGTATACAAATTGTTTTCAAGTAGATATGCAAAAAGCAAGAGCAGAGATTCTACAGAAGTCAAGAAAGCAGTTTGTCCAAACAAGCTAGAGGTGAGAGATACTGGCACAGCAGCCGTTCCGCTGGGATAGCAGTTATTAAAACTCCGTGTGGTTGTAAGGGCTGGGGGATCTCCCAGTGCAAAGCCAGCTCTGGATGCTACTTTTGGCCTTGGGCTGCATTCTGTTCCTCTTAATTATTTCTAGTTTTTTAAGGTTATTACAACGCTGCCTGATACCAATCTAGTCTGATAAAATTCAAATTTCACAGCACAGGAGGGAAAGATTATTGCAGTCTGCAGTTTCAGGAAAGAGCCTTCCTGAGATTTTTGGTGGTGGTGGTTTGGGTTTTTTTGGATGGGCCTTTCTCCCTTGGGAAGTTCTACCAAGGATGCTCGACATTCTCCCCTGCTTCATAGCACCGTCTCCCATGTCTGCCTCTCACCTTATTGAAAACTTGCTTCTGTTGTCTTTTCTAACAGGCTATAACCCGAATTCAGGCCGGTACTTGCTTGAATAGTGATCATCTAATAGCACCTCGCTGAAGCTACAGTAACGACTACTACTCACTGGGCAGCTACATTCTGATAATATCATTTTTTTAATGAACGACTGTTGGATTGAGTCTAGTCAGAGTTGTTTGGGTTTGGGTTTGGGGGTTTTTTTATAAGGAATTTTCTCTGATCAGATGCCACAAAAGAAATACTCTGTGCTTTAATAATTCCATTTCATATCAAGTTATTTTGGTTTACAAAAATAAATCCGAGGGATTTATTGCTTTACTATGTGTGTATGATTACCAAAACACGGATCAAACTAAGTATGATGTGACGCACTGAAGTATGTGCTGTAGTTTTAAAGGAGTTATTGCTAAGTAGTAGAACAGGATCTGGAAATTCTCACTCATTAGATCAAAACCGAAAAGGCTAATAGAAGTGTTAGGCTTTAGAAGAGTATCACTGCTAGGTTCAGGAGGACTTGCTTACCTTTTTTCTTTATAGCATTTCAGAATTGGCTGTGTGGCTTCGTTCGTATTGGAGGAAAAAGGTAGAAATAAAGCACTGGAAAAAGGTAGAAATAGAGCCCTGGCTGCTGCTGGTTGGAGGACAACTGACCAAAGGGAATGAGGAGCAGTAAATTGTGTCAGTATATTAAAAAAAAAACACCCAAAAACCAAACTAAATACCAGAGTCCCATTTAGAGGAAATGCTGATTTTACATTGTTTCCCTGCTTCTTCCCTTTCAGCCTACCCACATCCAGTAATGTTACAGTTCTTGTACTTTCTTGGTACTAAAACCTCCTGGAAGTCGGAGCGCTCTGCCCAGGCTCTGCTACCAACAGCCCTGTGCCGGTGGAATTTGTGGGAGAGAGGGTGTGTACACACACCGAAAGCGGTGCCGGGGATCCCACCCGCCCCTGCTCTCTCGATTCTGCAGGCTGGTTTGCTGAAATGATCCAACTTCAAAATAACCCCATTCAGAAACAAAATTCCCATCTTCCCTCCCTGTAATGGAGCTCGCGTTTGGGGGCATTGCCAGATTTACGAGGCTGTGGCTAAAAAAAGAATTTACGCTGCCACAAGTTATGTCTAGTGTGGAAAAACTAAAAATCGGCGTTTAGAATATTAATGAGGCGTAGAAGGGCTGCAGATTTACAGCTAATCCGGACGGACTTGAAAATTTCTCTTTTTCTGTGAAGAAACAAAATGAGGTTAATAATTACAGTGTAATTAGACAAGAAGAAAGATGTGTCAAGTGAGGCAGGATTTCTACTTCACGAGTTATAGGAAATGAGGGATTCGGTGTTCGGAACAGATGGATACAGAATTGTGTGCAGGGCTGAGAGTGTCGTTTAAACTGCACACCGTAGTACAGCTACCATAAGATACTTAGAGTGGTAAGTTTTTGTTTGAACCAGCCAGCTCATTTAACTAAAATCTGCATGGCTTTTTTTTTCTCTTAGAGGCAGAGATTAAGGGCTATCATTGCCTATCTCGAGTGCCTCCAGGCACCAGGAATTCTGTGCTAAATCAAACTGGGATTCAGGGCATCTGGTATTCAGGCTCACAACAGTTCTCTGTTTTTCCTCCCTTGATACCACAAATAACCAGCTTTTTGAAAGTATTTGGTATTAGGATTTTCAGTTCATAACACTTCCCAAGACTGCTGTACTATCTTAATCTCAGGGTATGTAGCGTACGTACTCAATACCGCATCACCTCGATTAGGAGTTGGCATTGTGGGGTACCTAACGTGAAACATGACAGAGTGGAATACTTCTCATAAACAGAGTATCTGCTTATATATAGATTATCCCAGCTATCTTCCCCATGTCCAAGTTAATGAGTTATGATCGTGTCCTTTTTGTTTTGTTATGGTTTGGGCAATAGCTTATTTGGTAATAAGAAAGCGCAAGTGCTTCCTGCGTTCTGAGCAGGATTATATTTCCAAAATCACAAAGATACCAGTTTATATTATTTATGGGTTTGTCTTGCAGAGAAATCAAAGTACAGCCGGTTTGTTCAGCAGCTGCCATCTTGCATGGTGCCATTAGGCTGGAGCTGAAATCTATTGGAGCTGGAAGCATGAGCTGGAGCAGGAGATACCTGCTGAGGGTCACCAGTGGATTCGCCTTACGTGGTCTTGTAGCTCATGGGTGCCACGGGGCAGTCGCATCGATGATGATGGTGCTCGGTAGGCTGGGATGGGTGTCTATCCAGAAGGAAAAATTGCGCATCGGTCCATATCCTAGGCTGACGCGGTTTGAATTTATCATTATGTTAGCTTGTGAGATTTTGTGCTTCTTCGAGTAATAATTTTGATTAGATTTGCACATCTTGGCTGGGGTGTGGAACAGTGTGAACACTGAAGATAGATGATCGTCGCCGTTGTGTTTGCTCTTCGTTTGTTTTTAGTGTGAGTCTGTTTGTTTGCGTTTCACCGTGATGTGTCCTTCCTCGGTGATAACCACTCCTGGTTGTGTCTAGGGGATTGTTTTGTATAAGCACGCTTCCTTTACATGTGAGATTTATACATTCCACCTGCTTGCCAGGGTGCAGAATCTCAGTTCACTTAGAGCAATTCCTCGGCTATTGTGAACGTCCCGAGGGAACGCTGAAGGAGGCTTTACTGCCTTTCCTGACCAACATTGACTTTAGCAACGCCCTAGTAATTTGACAAATAGATCTCTGTCTGACGGGAAAGGATTGTTTGCTGTAGTTCAAAGCCAGATTTCAGAGGTATAGAAAAATATTTCACTAAGAATTAATAGGAGGGGAAGAAAAGGCCTTCGCTGACATACTTCATTGCCACAGGACTTATTTTTCCCTGTTAAAAATTAGCGAGCCCACCAGTCTAGTAGGGCAAGCTTTTAAAAAGGGTAGTTGTTAGTTGTGGATTTGTGATAGAGGGAGGTCTCTTGCCTTTTGTTATTTATGGTAAAAGGTACACGGTGTAACAGAAGTCACATCAAATATTTTAATGTGTCTCATTTGTTCTGTGTTAGGTAAGAAGCAACGACCAGAATTTGTCTTTCTACAGCAGAACTTGTTTTTCTGCATCGACTGAGTGCTGGCATGGGTTGCCCTGGGAGGGAGGCTGTGGGGTCTATAAATATTAGGAATATGCACAAACTGTCCAGACGTGGTCCTGGACAACTGGCTTGGGGAGGGGAGTTGGACAAGATGACCCCTGCCAACCTCACCCGTTCTGATTTGGCGATCGGGTCGTCATTTCTGGGTTGGTTTTGGAAGGAATTATTTATATCCTGACACTCCTGCAGGAGCTTGCTGGTGGGGTTTTGTCCTGGGCCTGGCTGGGATTACTAATTTTCTTCCCAGCAGCCCATAGGGTACTCTGTTTGCTGTTTGGGACTAAAACGCTGTTGGTAACACACCCATGTTTCGGCTGTTGAGTGGCTTTGGGAATTGTCAGCGTAGTTTGACCACTGTAGGGAAGTAATCGTGTGATAAACTGTTTTAAGAGGAATATGTAATTGCAAAAGAAATCTTTGCTTGTACACTTAGTTGCCAAAATAAAGGGAACTGAGATCTGCTCTGAATTGTCAGAATGCGCTCTTAACTCGTTAAATCCATGTTTACATCTTGCCTGTTCACCACCACCAGATAAGATCACGGGGCTGTCTTACTGTGAGTGCTAACATGTAATGGATTGATGATACAATTCACATTTAAATGACTTTTCTTTCTGCCTTATTTTTTTCTATTGTCTTTGGCTTTGAGAGCAGCTCTCTGTGCCCTCAGGAATGTTATCAGTTTATTGAGTTTATTCTGTTTCTCAGAATAACCCTCTGTAGCTGAAGAGGTAAGGATTGGCCTTCCGTAACACTACACTACGCTGTTTTCCTGCAGCGCTTCCAGAGAAGAGGCTTCCAGCGGTTAAGACGGCTCTGAAAATGTGCTAATTCACATGTCTGGACATATGCAAGATATGAAACCTGAAACTTGGCAGTATATGCACTTTTAAGGCAGCACAGCTAAAAGCGGCCGCAGTGCATCTCTTTAACTGTTGTTGCTGGTTTTTTGGTGATCACAGAAAAGCAAAGAGAATTTATTTAAAGTGCTGCCTTAATCTGGGCCTTGTCCCAGCTATTAGCATAAGTCTTCTTCAATTTTCACTAAGGTTTATCAGGTAAAAGTGATATTTGAGCTGGAGCATTTGGGGGATGCCACCAGGGTCATCATGGTTTAGGGCTAGTTATTTTACCGGAGAAATCACAGTGTATGTGTGTGTCAATATCGTGTAAAAAAAAAAAAAAAAAAAAAAGTGTGAAATTGTTATAGAAATATAGTATAAAATCTGTTAAGAAATGCATTGATAGCATTCAGTCAAATTAGTTAGGCAGATGATTGGGTTGTCCTCCACCAGTCTGTAGTCCGCTGCAGAAAAAATCTGAAAAAGAATAATCTTTGCAGGGAAGTTTCTAGGTAGTCTTTTGTGAAGTATAGTTCTTGGGTATTTCCATTTGAAACGGGGCATTTAAATAAAGGATTTTGCTATGAGCACCTTGAGCGTTTGATTATTCCCCCCAAATAATGGCAGTAATAGGAACTGTGTGGATTGTGGCAAGTATCTTCCGTTTTCATCTGGCTGCTTGGTTATGGCTTTTTTGATCTCCTCCCCTCATACTTTGCCATGCCAGATACTTTGGTTAGGACTGTGTATGAGGTTTCCATTTCTTTGGTCAGCCTCACACTGCTGCTCCCTTGCCTGAAGTGAGGAATGTGAGTTCCGTGGAGTGCCTCGTGGCTCCGTAGCCGCTGTTAGCAGTGTTATGGATTTGGGATTTTAACATCAAGACCATGGTTGGAGTGGGATGGAGACATCGGTGAAGACGAGCTTTCTGCACAGGGGAGAATATTTTTGCATACAGTGATTATGGAACAGCTCCCGGTCCCACTGTTTCTACTCTGTCTAGAGATCACGTACTGCGTGATGGGGATAATAGTAAGATTGTCTTTATTTTTAAAGACATCCACTGGAATCTGACCCATTGGAAATGAGAGGCTTACACCTGCAGAGACTTCACATGCTTATAGCCACTGCTTTGCTAGAAAGAGGATGCTTAGCTCTTCTAGCACTTAGGTGCAGCCTGGCTTAAGCTTTCATAGAATCATAGAATCATGGAATGGTTTGGGTTGGAAGGGACCCCGAGAGGTCACCCAGCCCAACCCCCCTGCAGGAGCAGGGACACCTTGAACCACATCAGGTTGCTCACAGCCCCGTCCAACCTGGCCTGGAATGGTCCCAGGGATGGGGCCTCCACCCCCTCTCTAGGCAACCCCTGCCAGTTTATTTATTTCTTTACTAATATGAGATAAAGCAATACGATCTTTTATTTCAGATTACTTAAAAAATGGCCATTGGTGAGCCTGGATTTTCTAGAACACCATTTCCTCAGTGGCTTCTGTATCTTAACTCGTGTTACGTTTTGTTTCTCTCCATTAATGGACTTTGTGCTGAAGCGCCCGTGCTGCAGAAAGCCTTTGTGGCACTCTATGGGATTTGGCATTCCGCTGTGCGGATTACCGATGGGAGATGCCTGGCTAATTCCCAGCGCGTTGTGTTCCCACAGACAACCTGGAAATGGGTGCGGTTGACGTGAGTACGAGCAACAAAGGTATGAAGGTAAGATTGCCTTCTGGAATGGCAGCTCATCAAAGGGCTAGGAAAACCTATGAAATGAGCAATAAAATTACTTTGAAAGTTTCAGGTTTACTCATTTTACTACTGCAGGGAAGTGCCTGTAATGTATATACGCGTAAAACACATTGGTTTGTATTGTGAATATAGTACACATTCCTTGAAGAAGTAGATAAGGGGAAATCCCTTCAGAACTCTTAGAATAACTGTGGTCTAAAAATGGCTTATTTTCTTCTGGGAGAACCTGTGTTTATTCAGGTTTCTTTAACTGAATTGTTTCCTTTCTGTATAAAGGATGCAGTAGTTAATCAACCTCTGAGCCTGCTTGGAAGAGGGTTAATTGTTAATTGCTATCACCCATGCTCAGGAGTGTCTGGACTGATTTGGTGAAATGCGTTCTCCCTGCAGCAGCAAGCACTGCATGTTTTCGACAGCCTGCTGTTCTAGGCATCGATTTTACAGCTCTGACGTGTGGCTAAAGCCACGAAACCTCTGATCCGTGTTTCAAAAATAGCCCTTAAAATGGTACTGAAATCAAGGAAATGCTGCACGGAGCCACAGGGTCCCTGTAACAATGGTTGTGTTCTATAGGTCTCGCTAACGTAAGGGAATTCACGGCAGCTGTCAAGAGCCTACGTTCTACCTGTGGGAAGATGCCTGAAGGTATGCAGAAGAAGGAGGGAAATTCAGGTTTTTAAACCCTGACTCTCTTGGAAATGCAGAGCTTTATTCTGGTTTACCAGAGGCGTTTATCTTCACTAAAAATTCAGATGTTTTATATGCCAAAGTTGTCAGATAAAAGAGTTGATAACCGAGACAAAGACTGGAATGCAGATCTTCCTCCTCCCAGGCGATCGTCTGCTCTGTGTGTGTTTGTGTGTGTGTGTAGTCCTTCTGTCTGCAGGATGGGCCTTTGATGTTCCCCGCAAGGTCTATCAGTTCCAGCAGGAGAGATCAAGAGCTCCCCGCTATAAATGAACGGATCGGCTGTTGATAGAACACTTCCTTGGAGAAATGGTGGTCGGGATCCTAGCAAGAACTAACCCGGATCTCCCACATCCGAGGCAAGGGTGCCACTTAGCTCCCGTTGAATGGAGCTACTGAGTGGGGCAAAGCAGCCCGACCTCCGATGGCTTCGCTCCCCCATAGCCTCCCGCCCCACAAGCGAAGGAATCTGGTTGGAGTGCCATCTGGATCAAACCCCTCGGATGAAGCCCTCAAGAAGGGCTTGTGAATACAAGCGTGAGGCTAAGCTGCAAGATAGGGTGGTAAACTGCTCGGGCCTGCCAAAATTGGGTGTGCCTGAAAGCAGAATTTAGTCTGATTAGAGAATGGAAAACTTTGAGGTGCCTGGGGAATCCTGGTCACAGCTGAGAGGGTGAATGGGAAGGTTGCAGTTTTTAATTTCTGTGATTTTTTTAATTTTTTTTTTTTTTTTAAACATAAATTCACTTTGTGGATTTAAACCCAGGTGCTTGAAAAAGTTGCTGTTGGAGCTCTGCAAGAAAAATACGGCATCAGTCCATCTTGTCAAAATCAGCTCAAGTCTCTGAAAATCCAATTGCAGAAATAATTTCTGATGGTGGACTTATGCATATGAATGCCGTACAGTTCATGGCTAATACCAGTTCTAACACAGGAAGGGTTTGACTAGAGTTTGGTTTAAGTTTTTTCCAGTCTCTGTGTTGGTGAAGACAGACTTAAAATCGAAGGATTAGCAGGTCGTGCTTGGATGCATTTTCACATGCAGTGTTGACAAATCACCCAAACGTCTCTCTCTGCTGGACGGATTGACCCATCAGCACGGTGACCAGCAGTTTAGAAAGCTGGGATCTTTATATTCTCCTTTCACAGGAAAGCCTGAGGCTGCAAACATGTGTCATGCGGCGCAATACCCAATAGTGTACCAGGCACGGGGGAAGTTCATTGTGCCTGTAGCTGCAATAGTATGTTAAATACCAGGGTTATTAATCTTTCATCACCTCAGAAACTTGTAGTCCATATATTAATGTATTTTTGTAAGAGATTTAATTGCTCAGACATGTAACAACTCCGAACTCAAGATCCCGTTTCCCACTGTGACTTGAGTCTTGAGAAATCGGTTCTATTTAAAAGCAGAAAATTGTTGTTTTGATTATATTACATTTTCAAGGGCATATCTATGTTTGCTCGGAAGGATGTTTGATTTTTAAGGACAGGTATTGGGTGGCAGACAGCAGATACATGCTGCGGTTAGGCTGGAGTAGCCACATATCTGTGTGTCTTCCGTGATAAAGGCATGAATAATGTAGAGAAAATCAGAGCCTCCCTATTGAAATGGATGGGCTGTTGGGTTTCTCCATGGTGGTAGGTGGTAGATGCTGTCTGAGGAGTTTTCTTCCTTTCTTTGGTAATACAATGAGCATTGTTCTCTAAGAAGAAATTACTGTTTTCTGTAAAATCAGTGCAATTCACAGAGCATTTTGACGTGACCCCATGCAGTAACATTAGTGAGCTGACAGAGGCATGCACCAGTGGAGGTTTTGGAATGTAAAATACATGAAAATCATTTCTCTGCAGGGCTATCTCTGTTATAGCTCTACCAGGTCTGAAATCGCACCGTGCACTAAATCTAGTTTATCTGTGTATCGCTCTGATTAAGCCAAGCATCTAATTTTATGCATAAATCTGTTAAAGTGAATGGGAGCGCCTGTGGCAGAGAGCTTTGCTGGTCTGGGATCTGAGTGAGGTTGACTTAAAGAACGTACCGGAAATTTACACTTTAGATGAAATTATGTTTTTGTTAATCAGCGTTTGCTTGTATGACATGCATCAGCACCAGCCCTGAAGGTAGGAAGATGTTTTATAGATGAGTGGAGCCCAAGCCCCAGACTAGAGCAAGGATTTTCCAAAAGTAAATAGCAGCCAGGAATGATGCTGGGAAGGGAATTCCAGAGTTACAGCTTCCTGCACTTGACTTGAATCATGTCAGCACCATATTCTCTATCTCAAAGAGATTACCACAATAAAACACCTTAATGTTTATCTTAACATAATAAAGAAAGGTATTTCTTACGATAAAATATGATTAGACCTGTGGAAAAAATAATAGTCTCTAAATTAGCTGGAGAGGAAGGTGAAGTCTACCTTTTATTACTTGGTTTTGGCTTTCACACCACAATAAGCTGAAAGTAGCAATGCTTGTTTTTAAGAGGTAAAAAAAGTTTAAATGGTTAGACATTTTTTTAAAAGGTTTTGACATTCAATCTGTCATCGTTGTCTTCTCAAGAATGCATGCAATGTTTTTTAATAAAAAAAAAAAAAGGGCAAAAGGAGAGGGTTTTGTTGAATGACATTGATCTTCTTTGGAGTTCTTGTTTGGTTTTCTGCTCATTAAGCTCCTGACATGGAAACAGACTTGAAAAGGCTGAGAACTATGACATTAGATGTAGCTTTTATGGTATGTCATCGGGTCTAGTAATACAATATATAGTGAGCTTGATTTTTATTTTTTTTTAATAGCGAGAACCAAGTAATGCTTTTCTTCTGTGCTTTTCTTCACTTTGAAGTTCAAGACCCAGTATACCTTCAGAAGGTTTCATCTTAATTTTTGAAAATTAGTTTCAGTTCTTCTAGCCTATACCAACAACATTTTTGTGGCTCAGTTCATATTGTTAACAAGAGCATGGGACAGGAATGTGTGGAAGAATGGAATAGAAATTTGTACTTGAGAAACAAACTGATTGATGTAAGCCTAAGTTTTCACGTTGAATGACAAGAACTATAGACCTCAGTACAGCAGGGAGGGAGAAGAGGTGATAGAAGAAACAGTATAGGAGACATGAACCGTGTCCTTTTTATATTTTCTCCTTTAAAAAAAAGTAGAAGGGAGCAACTATATAGTTCAAATAACTCAAATTCAAATGCTGTTTATAATCCAAAACTGAGAAATTAATTACCAGAATCATCACTGGATAATATGAAAAAGGGGAAGAGGGGAATCTTCATTTATTTTTATCTGCTAGAGCATCAGGGCCTCATGTCACCAGTACAACAGAGCGGTTCACGTAGGCGAGGACACCGGCACAGACCAGCGGCTTCTCTGTGCTGGTTTTTGGAAGTTTCTGTGAAGGATTTGGCAGAGGTTGTTGCCTCTGAGGCAAATGGCCTGTTAATAGGCTATAGGTATTTGTTTATATGGTGCCTATGGTGGCAAAAATGTTTTGCATATGTATAAACTGCATAGTGGGAGGGATTTGAGGGTTTTTTCTTTGTTTGATGTTATGCTGAACTTGCTCAGAAGTATTTAGAATACCTGGCTCTTACATGACTTTTTTTTTTTTTTAAATAAGTTTTCTGCTAGGTATTTACACCCACCCTGGAAGAAACCCGAGTGCCTTTTTGTATAGCCCTTCATACCTTGGTGTCTGTGGCGGAGCGCTCGATAGTCGGTGTTCTGCCTGCTGCTGAGCTGGCGAGAGCTGCCAGTTGCTGCCACGGTCCCTGGGACCTTCACAGGCCTCTCACAGGGCAACGTTGGAAGCATTTTGCCTGGTTGGTGGGATACGATCTGCGAATCCTCTCAGTATTCCATGCCTTAATTTGTATTATGGACATGGAAGTGAATTGGCGCAGTTAAAGTCTTTTAAATATGTGCCTGTTAATTTTTTTGCAGGGAAAAAAGCACAAACCCAATCAACCAATGCAGCGACCTTTTTGTTTTGAAAAGCTAGCAAATCTTTCCCCCAAACTAGATTCTGTTGGATTTTTATTTTGTTGTAATACAGTGCCTAGAACCAGACGACGTGTTTGTAGTGAAGCTCATTTGAGTGCAAACTAGGGACTAGGAGGTTTCACTGGAGCTTGCCAAGGGTGAATGGGCCTCGGCAAGTGTCTGGATGGAGACTGTGAAATTAGAAGAGACATCTGAGAATATGTACTCTTTCTAAATTAACTTACACTGAGTGCAAGACTTCAGGATCTGTTTGAAGTGGAATTGTGGCCTTTCCCAGCAGAAGCTAAGGGTAACCGCACATATTTCCCGGTTCTAGAAATCAAAACCAAATCGAAATTCATGTCTCTGGTACCTAATTGTTGTTTAGCTTCATATGAAGTATATCAAGGGGCCTGCTAAAGCCATGATGAAGCAGGTGACATTGGTCTGAATTGTTTAAATCCAGCCTCAGCCTTTCAGCTGAGCTGAAATGCTGAAAAGACTTACGGTGTTGATACTGTGTGCTGGAGGGAGGTGGAAGCACCTCTGGATCCATAATGATGGAACTAATGTTATGAGGTGCTGCAGGTGGGCTCTGAAAATACCGGTGAAGAAACCACATCTTCGTCTGCTGTGGGATACGCAGCCAAAGGGGGACAGCAAGCCAAATGTAAGTAAGTCAGCGGCGTGGCCTTGCAGCAAGGAATGCAACCACGTCCTGGGCTGTATCGGCAGGAGCACAGCCTCACTTAGAATCATGGAATGGTTTGGGTTGGAAGGGACCCCTAGAGGTCACCCAGCCCCCTGCAGGAGGGGGCTTGAACCACATCAGGTTGCTCACAGCCCCGTCCAACCTGGCCTGGAATGGTCCCAGGGATGGGGCCTCCACCCCCTCTCTGGGCAACCCCTCCCAGGGTTTCACCACCCTCATTGGAAAGAATTTCTTCCTTAGATCCAGTCTAAATCTACCCTGCTTCAGTTTAAAGCCATCCCCCCTTGTCCTG
>BOSO01016637.1:0-61042 GCA_018403395.1 Gorsachius goisagi
GGTCTCTTTGGATGACATCCCGTCCTTCTGGTGTGTCTAAATTAATTAAAATCAGAATTGGTCTATGAAACTGTTACTGCTGTTTGTTTAACTGCTCGTAGAACATTTTGCCATAGTAGCATTTTTAAATGATGGAAACTTCAAAAGCAGTCTAAATAATTATCTGTAGCCATCTCCATACAAATCCATGAGCAAGCTTAAATCTTACCCTTTTGCTCTCCTCTGTGTTATATACTTCTTGAAAGATGTCTTATAGCTGGCAGAAAAGCTGTATTATAAGTGTAATCACTATTAATTCTAGCGAAAGGGGAGAAATTCTGAAGTTTAAATGAAAATGAGAATTAGCAATATATATCTAGGATACTTTTTTCCATAATTGGTGGTCTATCTTGAAGTTGTGAAAACACTGCAAAAAATTTCTTACATTGTATAATAAAGTTTATGTGTTATTTATGTGAAGTCCAGTCTTGAGCATCAGAAGTAAACCTTTTTTTTCCAAGATTTTTTTTTTCCTTCAAAATTGGCTAATCTAGGGAAATCTAATGCCATTTTATGGGTAGGGAGATAAGGAAAAGTTTTGTCTAAATTACATATTTCTTTCCATATAAGGGTTTTAAAGGTTAATTTTGAAATGAATCTCTTAAATATCTTTTCTTGCCATATACTTATTCTATACTGAGTTACCTTACAAGTCTATATCTTACTTAAACAAAAGTTTATTAGAAAATAAGGGGGAGATATTGATATTGATGTCATGAAAACATTCCTTCTGAACTGTGTAATTTTATTATGGAGTTCAGTAACAAAATGGTGAAAGTTAAATATATCAGGAGATTTAAAATTAAACTAGACAGAAATATAGTGAAAAATAACATGAAGAATTTCCTAGTTCTTAGAGAAACTAATTAATTGCATGATGTCATATTCTAAGATTTTTCAAGTTTAGAAACAGAAAGATTTGTTGAATCACTTATTCTATGACTTCTTTCAGTGTTTCCTGTGAATGTCTTAGGTCTAATGAACTCTATCAGTAAGTTGTTGCACACTACATTTTTAATATCCAAGAGAAAATGAGAAATTTGACCTTAGCTATTTAGCTTTGTCTATTCAATGTTAGAAGAATAGAATAGAATAACCTGATTTAAAATGTAATGCTGATACAAAATTATGATCCACAGTTAAGGAACCCATATTCTCGGTCCCTTTCTTCTACAGAATAGAAAACGTGATCATCTAAAAGTGCAGGCAAACAGCTAGTTGGAAAGTATTTCTTAGCATTTTGTCACTGGATGGCTGAGCATATTTAGGATCATAAATGTAGAATGGAAGTTAAACATAAGTTTTATGTCTTGAAACTCTTCAAAAACATGGATGAAAAGTTAGAAATCTGTGTACTTTTTAATGCAACATATTTCATAAATTAATAACTTGTTAAATATGCTTGTTGTTCTAGTTCTGACACATTGCTCCCACGCACTAAGTCAGCTGCATATTTTTGCTCTAGCACAGAAGTAAATTTCAGAAAATCTCTGTATTTGTTTATTGTTATGATGGCATATTTCCTGTGAAAACTTATTTGTTGAACTAGTTTAGGAATAGATTTATAAGACATTCACATAGTACCTTCATTTGTTACTTTACAAATTTTATTCATTATTCAGAATTATAAAAACACCCTGACCATGCTGGTGAAGTTGGGAGAATATGCAGTACAGTGCTAAAAAATAAGAAAATTTAATAATAGCTTATTGTCTGCCTTGGACTATTATGTGAACTGATGGAAAAAAGCACTCCACTCTCAAATCTTTATGAAAAAAAATCTCAACATTTCTAACACTAGTAGTGGCCAAACCAGAACTACTGTGGGCTAAGGTGTTGTTCGGATGTCTAATTAGTCTTTTTAACTTTCATGAGCATCAGAAAGAGCACTATGGAAGTAGCCTAGCAAGACCTATTGAGCATGGGATCTTTGGAAAGAGTTCATTGTGCTACTGACCAGTGATTTTTTTTGCAAATTGTTGTTCAGAGTAGGATATCAACCTCATCTATTTTAAGAGGAGCATACTAGGGCTTTCTGGCATAGAGCTTGAACACATGTGAAAGAAATGCAATTAAAAGGTCCACTACTTGGAAAGAGTTAGCAACTGCCAGATGGGTTTCAGTAACTAGGGAATTAGCAGTTTTCATTCCTAATAAACAAAGATAATGTAGCATTGCAGACTAGCAGCTTCCAACGAACTGGGACTTCAGAATGACAGAACCATGGCAGAAAGGTACACTTCTTTACGTTTGGTTTGGTTTTACTTAGTTTTAATATTTTTAATTTAATTTCATAATAGATAGTGTGATTTCCACAGACACCTTCCTCTTCAATAGGACCAATAACTCTTGAGAATACAGCTATATTTTATGGTTTTAGACATAACATCCCACCATATGAACATTTGATATAGTTCCTGTTTTCAAGAAAAAAGGTTCCATTTTGATTTCAAACTTATGAATACAGAAGAATGTTAATATAATGTTAATATAAACTTAAATGTTAAATGTGAATAAGAGGGTTTTCTCTTTATCTCCCCTTCCTTCCCCCAGTGTTCTCCATTATACATTTTTCTTATACATGAGTCTCAGATTTAGAGATATCAAATTTAGTTAAATATCAAAGTTTCTTTTCCCATGCTGTAAACTTAGCAAATACTCTAATTTCTGTGTATGCTACACAGAATGTTGCATCCCATTTTCAGGAACAAATGAAAACAACTATGACCTGCAGACCCTAGAACTCAAACTACCTTGATTCCTTTGGCTGAGGAAATAATTTGGATAGCTGTTTCCTTTCTTCACTTCATCCCCTTGTAAAGTACAGTGAACTCTGTACCAGAGTGAGAGTGTATTTGATAAGGATATGTGAACACTCATCCCTGTTAACATTTTTTCTCAGTACGTTATCTCTTTTACTTTCTTTATGATAATTTTCTTTATTTTATAATGATAGGAGGACTGCCACAGGCACTTGGATTCTTGATTATCGTATATTAGTCTTGAAAAACTGTAGCTACTCTTCCCAACTGAGTTAGATCTATAATCACTGGATAGGTTAGACTGATTTTCTGGGAAACTTCTGAGGTTGATTATATATGTATACATGTGTAGTATGAAGTTCTACATAATTTTGTGAACCTTTTTTGGCAGGACTTTAGAATTTTTCTGATGACACTTTGCCAGTCATTGCTGCATGTTATCACCTTTGGAAAGCACTAGTAATACCTGTGTGTCACTGTCTTCTCAGTGTGCCATACAATTCTTTATTTTATTGAGACTTACATTTTTCCAGGGCATTTTGGTTGGCTTATGATTTAGACAGACAGCTCTCTCTATATATTGTATATATATTGTTATGTCTAAATCTATATATTATATAGTGTTATATATACAGGAAATATATGTTATATAGTTAAAAGGTAATATATATAAGGTATACTTAGGCATACTAAGGTATGCATATGTATACATTAGGACCACTAATTGTAAGAGTATCTATTACATTTAGGTTATATAATGTGATATAATAGGATATAATTAAATTTTTTGTATTTTAAACTACTATTGCACAACATAAATACTACGTAAAAAAGAATTTTTAAAACTATACGGTGCTATTCAAATAGATCTCTCTATCTTCATTCTTTTCATATTATTTTTAACTTTAAATAAAAAATACATTTACCTAGATGGGTGTATGTGTACGAAGTGTGAAGTGGTGAACAAATTTTATATCAGAGGAAAGCACCATCACCACAGAACTGAAGATCTACCTGAGGCACAGTTCATTTTTTCCTCTTTGGCTTTGTTTTGTTTATATGTGATTCAGTTAAGAGCATAAAAAAGTCAGCTGCATACTTTTATTTTAATATAAGCAAAGTCAAATTAATTGTTTGTAGATGGACTAGCAGAACTCATTTCCATTTTAGTCCTAATTCTGGTAGATATTTTGCTCTGACCTTCCATCCAAAAAAGATATTTTTAAGGGTTTTTTTTCAGTTTCAACTTCATAGGATAGTTCTTTGCAGTTAACAAGATTTAGAAGTAATGCTGTTCCCTTGCCCCCTTTGAAGTTAAACAAGAAAACAAAAAAACAGGTCCTAGTTCTCCAGTCATCAAAAGTGCAAACCTGTTGGCAGAGGTTCAGTCTGATTTGATGAGCAGCCTGTTCAATTATTTAACCACCTATTAAAGCCAGTTTCAGAACTTTCTTCATTACACTCCTGCTGTTTTATTTCTCTAGTGCCTTCTGTGATGGTGCCTGCTTTTCTTGCTGTAGCTGTTCAGGCTTGGGCCCAAACTCTTGGAGAGTTGGGAGGTCCAGTCTTTGTTTGATCAGTACTTTATTTAGGCCTGTATTAAAAGTCACAGTTCCACTCAGTGTGTATTCTCTACAAGCAATGGCTACAAAAATATTTTGACTGTGAATGTTGAATATTATACAGATGCAGAATATTAATGGAAAAATGTTAACCTCATCAAACAGATCTGAGTTTCGAGTATGTATTTATATTTTCTGAAGCATTCCTCCCATTTCTGGCTGAGAAATAACATCTGTGTAATGCAAATATGAAAGACTAACACTTCAGGGAATAATAGGAGTCTTTCTGATCTGACTTGACTTGTTTTAAAATTTCCAAAGAACTCTTTATGTGCAAAAGGTCATTCCTGCTAAAACTAAAATTAGGTATGAAATTTGTTATTTCTTTTTTTCTGCACATTAATTCAACTAATTCTAGAATCAATTTTTGTCTTTTCCAGCAATGAACTATGTATAATGTAAATTAATTTAGGAATACTTTCAGCAAGAATTAGTACAGCTGTCAGTTCAGTTACCACTGTTTTTGTTAAATGGAATTGAGATTAGTAGTCTAAAAGGTGTGTAGAATACGATCTGTATCACAGGGAAGTTTTTCTGGTTGTTTTAAGAAGTGACAGTACTTGGTTCCTGGATAAAATGTTTAGCAAGCTCCCAAGACACACATAGTCAAAGCAATTCAATCTGCATTCTTGTTGTGCTGCGAGTGGTCATTTCCCCAGTGCTATCAACCAAGTGTCAGCAGTGACAGATTTATAAACAGTGAACTCCAGTGGAAAAGTGGAGTTATTTATCTAGCTTCATCACTGTACACTTTAGAAAAGAGGGGTGAGTCAGGTATTTCCAAATTCCCCATGTTTATGTCAAAGTATTCATGGAAAACCTTGGTGGTTTTTTCCCCGTCTTGGCCTTCAAATATTTTTTGTACTGGTCATTACTTTATCAAACACATGCTGTGCTGTAATTGCTTGATACAAAAGGCCCAATAATCCTGGTTTAAGAAACTTTCACCTTTCTTTCCATTCTGTGCCACTACTATTTGTCATTGCTGCCTCTGTAACCTGCCGCATTTTGTTGGCAATGGCTGCTGGTGGAGTCACTTGGTGAGTAGGAGCAGCAAACTGATTCAGGTTTTAAAATGAGTAATTCCACCTCCTGTCACCATTGCAAGAATGGCACAGAATATTTTAAACTGCTATTGCCACCAAACTCTTCATATCGTGAAATTATCTCTTGAACAGTAAAGATCCCAGTTTTTTTGCCATTAAAATAATCACATTTGTTTGTTCAAGGATAGTAGTGAGGAAAACATGAAGAGTATTTTTTTATTATTATTATTTCTAGCAAAGTATTGGACAAAAATAAAAGACACACCTCACTGTACACAACTAAATTTCAAACACCTCCATCATTTTAAATGAGCCAGAAAAGAAAAAGCCAGCTGAAAAGATGCAGAAACAAGAATTGAGTGATACATTTCTGAGTCATATATATTAAAGCTGCTCTCTTCTACACACAACATCTTTTGTTGAACTGGTACTGTAGTTTATGTAAATTGCTCAATTTGCAGCTAATTATTTGATTGCATACAAAGTATGAATAATGGGTGCTAGTATAAGCACACAATGTTTTCCTGTTAGGAACAGCAGCAGCCAACAATGGAAATCATCAATTTGTGAAAAACATATAGGAAAGATGGAAATATATTTGTGAATATGATGTCTCTACATTGTAGGACACATAAATCTTTGTTTTGCTTACTAATTCCTTAAACAGCTGTACAGAATAGAAAATTCCAACAAAACACCACTAGCTGAAACCTTTTCAAATGGAAAACTATATAAATATATAGGTATTCCCAGTTTTATGAGACATCTCTCATTTAACCCATGACAAACAAGCTCTATGAAATTTCTGTGCATAGCAATAACTATGTTATAAAGTAGCATGCATTTTCCCTAAAGACAAGATATTCACAGACAGAGCTCCAATAGCACTGTAAATGCAAAAGGAGTTTGCACACATGCTGCATTACATACTGATAATGGGAACCTCTTTCCAGTGCTGTATTTGTATTTTCTTGTTGGTTGATCAAATATCCAATTTTAAGATCTCAAGGTGTTTGGATGTTAAAATGAAGGGACTCTCAGTACACTTCACAAAATCAAAACATTAAGGAATGACACACTTTCTGTGACTGCTAAGTTAATATTTACTATCACTGTGGGTGTTGAATTGGTTTTAACAAGATATATTTCCATTCCATTTTTCTCTCTTTTTTTCCCCCCATATTCACATCACTTAATTTTAAGAAGCCTATCTCAAAGTTGGTTAAAATTATGTGATTGAATGTAGATTACTTTCATGGAGTCTCTGAATTTATATGTTGTTATAGAAAGACATGGTTGATTTTGTGTAATATCTTTGACAGAATGTTACAGGATTGCATGCTGAGTTTTTGCAATTTAAATGCAGTATTGTTTTGTAATTTAAAAATAAATTGGCTGCGATTTTTTTTTTCTCATTGCTTGTTTTGTACCTAGAAATCACTTCAAAATTTAACTTTCAGTATTTGGAAAACACTGTTATCCTTTAAATACAAAATCCTGAATTCTTAATTTCAGTGTATTATAAAGAATTCCATGTACTGGCTCAGAGAAAAAAATTTTTCCCACACTGGGAAGATTTTTTTTTCCTTCTTGAAATATTTCATAGTAAATTAAAAAGTCATGCTAGATATATTCACTTGCAGAAAACATTTCTCATGTTTCATCTATAGATTAGCTTTTTTTTTCCTTCACAGTCCTTCATAGTCGCTTAATAAGCATGACATCAGCTGATGAATATAAAATTCAGTTTTTCTCAGAATTTAAACACTGGGTAATTAAGCTGATAATTATTTCTTGAATTATTTTTTTCCCCACAAAACTGAAAAACATTTATTTTGCAACAATGAAAACCTGAGTGTAGTGGGGAGGAGAGGATGTTCAAATTAAAATTTTGAAATTTGTCTCAGGTTTTGACACATTTCACTGTCTATTCCATGTGTGTATCCCACAATCCATCTTTGTCATCCTGTGCTATCAATTCTTTTTCTATCAATTCTATCAATCTCTATCAATCTATCAATTTCTATCAATTTCTATCAATCTGTGCTATCAATTTTCTTTCATATAATTTTGGTCTCACTAGCTTTTCTATTCCATTCTTCTACACAATTCACTTCTGGGTTGTCTTCTTCACTAGTCTAGTATAACTTCAGCTACAGTTCAGCCTACTACTGCTATTCCTCATCAATACTTTCTTCCTGTTTTACTAAGCTATGTAGTTACTCAAGGAATTCTGCAAAGAATTCTGCTGTGATAGACCTCAAGATGACAAAGATACAGTTCAAGCTATTGTAAAGAGTAGGAGACAATGGTCTCATGGTATTATAAAAAGCAGAAGAAATTCCTTTCAAATGAAGGAATAAATCTGAATCTTTAGGTCAATAGGTGAAGTCAGGTATAAGTGAAAAAGAAACTAAATAATAACAATTGAAAAATCTATGCTGAGGAATTCAGCCTTGGAAATTGTGCAGAAATTAAAAGTGTACCTTTTCAATAGCACCTTTAACAAAATGATTCACTTCCTGAAACTTAACAAAGTCATAATTTTTACTCCTAGAATTTATCAAGATAAAATCATACTATGAATCACTTACTGAAATTACAAAGTAATTAATAATATGACTCAGGCTTCTGTTTAGTATCTATTCCCTTGAGGGAGTTGCTGGACTTCTCTCATCTGTTTTGATTATTTTTTTCCCCAGCAATTTTTAAAGGTGTAATTGTTCCATGGAAAGCAGATACTGATTTTGACATTGACATTGCTTGCCTTGAAAAGCAATTGAAAGCTTGCCTTTCATGCTGTTTGACCATTTCATTTTTGTACTACTATTTGCATATAATGAAAACAAATTTCACTTGTAATGTGTCTACAATCTTTACCACTAATTTTTAATTAAAAATTTAATAGTACTTGAAGATGTCATTCAGGTGTAAGACTCAGTTACTGTTTTTTCTCATACCCTTCATAGGAAAAGTGTAGCTTAGTGGAAAATTTTAATACAAGTCGATGACATTTTATATTAATTAACTAAAGAATATGTTCTGAAGAGAAGGGGCAACACAATGAAAAGACCTTAGACATTTAAATATAAATGTGGATAGATTTCACTTACTTTGCTGGTCCTCTAATAAGGAATATGTTCACAGGCTGCATGGATAATTAGTCTTTGCAGTGACTGAGAATAGCTGTCAATCTAACATTTATCAGTTATTTCTTTGCTTGGCCACAGGTGTTATCCAAGAATAGTGGTGTTCCATATAGGTGCATGACAATCCTTTAACTACCTTCTCTGTCAGAAGTTAAAATAAAATATTGGATCCTTAATCTGTATATGGAAAACTTCACAGAGTTTAAATCAAAATGTTACTAAAGTATTTACATGTGAATCTAAGTAAGCAGTTCTAATTTGAATTAGTAGTTTCTGTCTGTCTTCTGAAATATTACTATCTGGAAGAGATAACTATAGCAGAGTTTCTGGACATGTGGCTTGTTGATGGTATTACAAAAGTAATACAGGTCATTGTCAGACTGCCTTTGTGCAGCCAAACTGTAAATGCCTACCAACAATCAGTTAATGGTACAGATGGAGCTCTTCACTGACAATTTTTACCTACCAAGAAAGATCTGAGTAGAAGTAGCTGACACACTAAATATATCTTCGACGCATATGGCTTCGATGCATTCTTACAAATTTATACATACAAACAGGAAAACATATTTCAAATTAGGATTTATACTGCAGTTGTTCCAGCTGATAAGAGTTGGAATTTTTTTTTTTGAGAGAGAGAGTTTTCTTTTAGATTTAGGAGAATTTGGGATATTATAAATTCTTAAAGCTCACAAACTTACAGCTAAAATATGTAAACTTACTGCTTTGGTTGTTTGGGGTTTTTTTTTTTGGGGGGGGGGGGGCTTATTTGGGGTTTTTTGCTTATTTGTTTATTGTTTTTTTCCAGTAGTCAGTAGTAAATACTCCTCTGGAATGTAAGTAGATTGTCTGTCCATGGATTATGCTTACCCAACTGTGCTTAAAAATCCAGCTTTGCTTACCTTTGAAAATTTGCAAAAGCACTACTTTAACTTTTTTTGTTGTAATCCTCCCTCATCTACAAGATTTGATTTACAGTTCTAACAAACATAGTTCATTACTGTTAACATTTCATGGTGAATGACTGAATGCAACTAATATATAAGAATTTTGTTCTCTCAAAATATCACCCTGAACCTCCAGACTAAAACTGACAGGATGGCTAATACGGGGGTATTGTCCAAACACTTGAAGAGCAAACACAACATTTGTTTTGATGTGACCCCTAGAGCTTCTGTGTCCCCACAGAAACTCCAACAGCAGGAAGGAAAACACTCAGTCTTCAGAAACTGCTTCTCAGTACATCAGATTTGTCTGTAAGTGACAGAAATGTCTGTCAAGGGGTGAAGTCTACATGAAATCACCACTCAGATAGGTGAAGACTAGATTACATCTGCCCAGTTGTAACTGACTAAATTTATTCTACTTTATGTGCTGAAAAATGAACTGACAGGTGAACTTTGTAACACAACTGATGTAATGCAACCTTTGTTTTTCAGAAGCTCTAAATGATTAGATGATTTAGATATGCACTGGAAAACCACAGGAGGACTGATGGACAGTTAATGACTTTACTTCCTTTTAGCAGCTTTGGGGTCATAGTCACTCAGAAAACAAATGCTAACTGGCTTTATATGTGGGGAAAGTCAAAGAGATTGGCCTGGTCATTGCAGTGACTTACCAAAGCTGATGTCACTGGCTTGAAAAGCAGGCTGGAGGAAATTCACGCAGTAGTAGGGGATAGTTCTCCTCACAGTAGCAAGGACTGATTATAATTTATTCCTTATAATGTGCTTCTACTGGTATAAAAGTCTGTTCCTCACCATGAAAACAGTTTCTGAAATATCAGTGAAATGCTGCAGTGGTGAGATTGACGTTGCAAAAGAGTTCATGTGTTTCTAAAGGTAGATTTTTAGGCATGACAGCAGAAATTTCAGATCTGTGAGTCTTGAAATAAAAAGGCAAGCATGGGTTCTTTAGCAATATTCAGAAGGCCCCAGATCTATAGTTTTCCCCCAATATGAATACCATGAGAAATTTTAAGATAAACTAAGCAGAACGAGAAAGTTCTGTCTTGTGGTTCACAGATCATGTAAAAAAGCCATTTTTTTACAGGCACATAAATGCGGTTTTAAAAAAAACATTTCAACAGTTATTTAATGTTGGTTTATAGTATGAAATAATCTAATTTACATATAGATTAAGGCTCTATTTATGGGATCTATGATATTACAAACAAGTGTGGGAGTCACAATCTTTATTGTATTTGTTCAGTACTGCTTCATTTGTGTTTGCATTATAGTCCCATTAAATGTTGCCACTTTAACATACAGTATATGTCAAACATTTACTACCAAAATGGCCTGACTTCATAAAAAAACTTATCAGTAGTCAAGTGTCAGGATTAATTACTTAATCTAAACATATATCAAAACTTACTTAAATAAATTGGAGCATCACAGAGTTTATTGCAATTCTACTGCCTACTGGAGAAAAATCAGACATATGTTCTCTATTATAAAAGCTTCTATGCCACAGTGCCACAATACTAAAACCTGATATATAAGCATAGTTATATATAAACTAGGAGTGCATTTAAATTTTATGAATTTTGCTATAAAGAGGAAAATACAAATAATAATATTTAAGGTTTGAGATGGCTGCATTTTTTTAAGTTTATGATAAACACTGAAAACTAAAGATTTCAGCTGTTAGGATAATTACCTTTATATCCTGAAGACACTCTTTTAACTAAAATGTTTCTGAAGACTTCATAAGAATGATGCATGTGTGTCAGATTCATTCTCTAGCAACATGAATATAAGAGGAAATTACTGGCATGATTTGTTGGTAATATTTGTTTGATTTTTTTTTGTAATTTCAACTGTTTAGTCCATTTTAAAAATTTTTCTTTTATTGTTTCTATAAAGAAACGGTTTTGTCATATAATTACCTTTTTATTTGATTTCTTTAGCTTATTATTCTATGTGTTCTATATATTGTCTCTCAGAAATTCCATTCTTTGAGTTTTATTTTTGAATCCATTCTCTATTAAATATATACTCTATACATTTCCCAGGAGTTGCTGTGGAAGTATGGAACTCTTAACCTTTGAATTTGGTTGAATTCAAGATTTTAACTATACATACTTAAAATTTTTGCATTTATATAATATTAATAGATATTCATCCATCAGTTCTCAAACTCTGATCTGCTGAACTTTTTCATATTCCATAGGGATTTAGTAGATCATATGAAACTCTCTCAAGTTTCCAGCAACCTCAACTAACTTTTGATGCTTCATAGCATAGAAAAGAGAAAGCTGAAGAAAATTCTGGAAAGAGAAATATCTCATCTACTGTGTACAAAATGAGGAGAAATAGCTTCTGCTGCATGAAACAGGGACTAGTGGATAGGCTGGGCAGCAGGACACAAATTTCCTTATGCAAAAGAAATAACACTGTTGTCACATAGATGGCCAAGCTTCTGAGCAATGTTAGAGAAAGAAGGGTGCTGAATAAAGAAGTTAAGTCTGTAAGAAGATGGTCCACAATATCATTTTATGTTTTGAACTTTTAGCCATGGAATGAAATGGGTGAGAAATGAAATCTCCTGGTCTGTCCAACTGCAAGTAGTTTTGTCTTTTTCTTCTCTCCTCTTTATTACTGTTTTCTTCCTATCATTGACAACATTTTAATAAACTTCCCATACTGTGAATAGAGGGATGAGTGGTGAGCAAAATTTAATAAATTTTGTGAGGACCTCAAATTAATCAAGAAGACAAATAATCGAGAAATCTGTTCTGCTACCTCCAATTATATATCTCTTGAATTTGAAAATAATGAATTACTATATTTCATGAGTACCTGTTGAAGAAAAAAATACACAAATACTTTGCTCTGGTCAATTGATTTTTTTTTTGTCCTAATGTAGTTTCAGTAGAAATATTAATTAATAGAAATTAATATTTAGATAACAAGCTTATGGTGCAGGGTTTTTTGTTGTCTAGGCATAAGCTTAGTTCAAGCTGCACAGTCTTCATTCTCTTCCTGATCATCTTTGTGTCTTTTTTTTTCTTCTATTCTTTCAGTAGTAATTTGCAGTACAGCTATTTATTTTTTAATATGTCCAAGGATAAAGAGCTTCCTTGTTCTTCCAGTAGCATTATCTACTCTTCTGGAAAGTCAGGTTCATCCTGATACTATGTTAGGAGGTGATGAATATAGGACATGCCAGTCCCTACCCATATTTGTGTTGCTTGGAGTGAAAGCTAGGAAAATGGGCAATGAAGGAGCAACAATTCACCCCAAAGTCTGGGAAGCGGAGGGCCTAAGTCTTTGAGACTTGTTAAGATGTACAGCTGAGACTATAGGTACAGACTCTTAATGGTTGTGAAGAAGAGGAAGCTATCCTTTTAGAACGCAAAGAGAAGGGGTAGGGACCTGATCAATGCAGAGTAGCAGGAGTTACTATAAAAGGGGATTCTTGGTATGTAGATGAAGAGCTAATAGGTAAAAGGTAAAACAAGAAAGAATGTAGGAAGATCTGTGACAGGATACATTGGCATCTGGGATGGTTTTTTTATTTATTTATTTTCAGGACCCATACAGCCATTAGTCATGTGATGTCTTCTTACTTCAGCTGTGGGTATGGGAGTATTTGTCCTACTTTTGCATGTTTTTTAGAGGGACCCACTTTTGCTTTGCCTTTACATTAAGGGAAGAAAGTAGCATTTAGAAAGTGAACATGTCTATGAAGTTCAGGAGCAATAGGGAGAATGGGGTTGACCTATATGGTCAACCTAGATGATGGGACATGGACAAGTATGTGACAGTAGCTAGGCACAGAGACGGGTCTAGAAATTAAACTGGATTAAAAACTTCAGCTCAGAAGGTTCAGACACTGAGTCTGAAGATGCCAGAGATGTACTAAGATGACTTGAAACAGACATTCACAGAAAAGTAGTAGGTAATCTTGTAGTCAAGGGTCATATTACAATGCATATATAAAAGACTACTGAAATAAGGCTGTACCAGCATCTTTGACTTGTTTGAACTTCCAACTTAGCAGCAGTAAACTAAAATTTGGTTTTGTTTTTTTATAAATTCTAGAATTTTATAACCTTTTCCAAGTTCTTTTGCTTAGAAAATACTGTTTGTCTATCTTCTTTCTTCCATTTATTAGGTATTGCAATTGTTTTGTGATGCTTTTGTGCATATTTGGTCCCAAAAGTAAAATCTATTCCATGAATTCCATAGTGCACTCTGATTTAATTTACTTTCTCCTCACATCTGGTCAAAAGAAGCATGGAGGATCTGACAAATGATGCCAGCTTTTCAATTCCATGAGGGACGACCAAGTGGGTTCAAACTGAAGCAAGGCAGGGAAAAGCATCCATCTATCCCTAACATATTTAGACAGGGAGATCTAGAGCATGAAGAATATGTAGGTTCCATAGAGTGATGACTAGCTGTCATCATAGTGATGTGAAAAGAAGCAAAAGAGTGCTTTAGAAGATTTATGTGGCAACTTTGTTCAAGCTCTGATAATCTGGATTGAGCAGATTCCATTTCCTGAGAGAAGCTAAAAATGGATAGAAAAAAGGAGAAAACCAAAAAGGAAATAAAAGAAGAAAAAAACCCCACAAACAAAACAAAACACACCACCGTTGTAAAACCCCCAGCTGGGCTAGGCTTGTCAAAAGGAAGGCAAAGGCAATTTTCATCTTTCAAAGAGCTCTGATTTTGATACTGGATGATGTACTGCGACCCAGAACAGCTCTTAACACTAGCTAAGGAAAGTGTCTGGAATCAAGGAGCTCTGATGCTCTTCCCTATGAAGCACTTTAAACCAAAGCTATTTCAAAGAACACCAAACCTATTATCCTATTAGAAATATAAACAATTCTTTGCACAAACACAAAATACAGAAATTCTAAGGATTTACACTTTTCCCTATCAGGACCTAGATTTGATATTAGATTCAATAAGTATGAAGACGTTTGAGAAATTCCTTAATATGTTGAATTATCCCTATCACTAAGCAGCTAATGATAAAGATAACCATAAGTTACGGAAAGTTGTGGGAGGGCACCACCCTCCTTGCTCACCAGGAAAAATGCTGTTACACATGCCACGTCATCTTCATGAGATGGACTCCCTGGCTCCTTTGCCTTGCCCTGTCACATTTCCTGCAGAAACATGTTTATTATAGAACAGAGAAAGAGTGGAATGTTTTGTGATTAATGATTAAAATAAGAGGAAATTAGAAATGCCAAAATTGAATTATAGAACCATAGAATCATTTGGTTGGAAAAGACCTTTAATATCATCAAGGCCAACTGCACCTGTCCATTACCAAACCATGTCCCTAAGCATCACGCGTACACATACTTTAAATATCTCCAGGGATGGGGGTTGAACCACTTCCCTGGGAAGCCCATTCCAATGCATGACAACCCTTTCACTGAAGAATTTTTTCCTAGTATTCAATCTAAACCTCCCCTGGCACATCTTGAGGCCACTTCCTCTCCTCCTATCACTTGTCATTTGGACAAGAGACCAATATCCACCTTGCTATAACCTCCTTCCAGGTAGTTGTAGAAAGAAATGAGTTCTCCACGCTAAACCACCCCAGTTCCCTCAGCCGCTCCTCATAAGTCTTGTGCTCCAGACCCCGCACCAGCTTCGTTGCCCTTCTCTGGACATGCTCCAGTGCCTCCATGTCCTTATTGTCGTGAGGGGACCAAAACTGAACACAGTATTCGAGGTGCAGCCTCACCAGTGCTGAGTACAGGGGAAGGATGACTTCCCTTTCCCTAGTCCTGCTGGCCACATGATTTCTGATACATGCCAGCATGCTGCTGACCCTCTTGGCCACCTGGGTACACTGCTGGCTCATATTCAGCCAGCTGTCGACCAGTACACCCAGATCGCCTCTGCCAAGCAGCTTTCCAGCCACTCCTCCCCAAACCTGTAGCATTGCATGGAGTTGTTGTGACCCAAGTGCAGAACCCAGCACTTGGCCTTGTTAAGCTTCATACAGTAGGCCACAGTCTATCCAGGTCCCTCTGTAGAGCCTTCCTACCCTTGAACTGATCTACACTCCCACCCATCTTAGCGTCATCTGCAAACTTACTGAGGGTGCACTCAATTCCCTCATCCAGGTTGTCTATAAAGATGTTAAACAGAACAGGTCCCAACACTGAGCCCTGGGGAACACTGCTTGTGACAGGCCACCACCTGGATTAAACTCCATTCACCACCACCATTTGAGCCCATCAAGCCAGCCAGTTTTTTACTCAGAAAAGAGTATGTCTGTCCAAGACATGTGCAGCCAGTTTCTCCAGGAGAATGCTGTGGGAAATGGTGTCAAAGGCTTTACTAAAGTCCAGGTACACTACATCCACAGCCTTTCCCTCTTCCACTAAGCAGATCACCTTGTCATAAAAGGAGATCAGGTTAGTCAAGCAGGATCTGCCTTTCATAAACCCATTTTTACTGGGCCTGATCTTCTGGTTATCCTGGACTTGCTATTTGATGGCGCTCAAGAAGATCTGCTCCATGACCTTCCTCGGCACCGAGATCAGACTAACAGTCCTATACCTCCCTGAATCTTAATGGTTTGCAAAAAACCATGTTCTTTATGAAGGAGAAGACTGGCCTGCTATACCAAACAGTTAAAAGAAACAGCTAACCAAGGTGAAGACAATACTGAGAAGTGGATAATTTCTTATCACCATCAATAAAAATGTGGCAGTTTGGGCCTGGCTTGTTTAATAATTAACATGAGGAATCCTCAGAGACTGTCTTGTAATAAACAGCATTTTTGGAGTAAACCAACAACTTCAAAAGCGGCGAGTCACCACTCCAGATGGTATATGCCCAAGAGTCTAAAAAAGCTTAACTATGAAGAGGCTGAGCTGACAACAAAAATATCCAGTCTCTTATTCTAAGCAGCTCAATGGCTTAGCCATTCAGAAAGCAGAAATTTTAACTATAAATTATTTTCACAGAATCATACAAATGGCTGAGTTTGGAGGGGACCTCTGGAGGTCATCTGGTCCAAATTCACTGCTCAAGCAGGGCCACATAGAGCCAATTTCCCAGGACCATGGCCAGATGGGTTTTGAATATCTCCAAGGAGGGAGACTTCACAATCGCTCTGGGCAGCCTGTGCCAGTGTTCAGTCACCCTCACAGTAAAAAAGTGCGCTTTTTTCTATCAGATCCTTTCTGAACATCAGAACTGTGTTTCAGTTTGTGTCCATTGCCTCTTGTTCTGATAATTAAAAGTTTAATTATGTGTTTTAGCTATAAATATTATCTGGGAAATTTTAAGCCAGTCAAATCTTTACACCTATACCTGACAACTGTCTGTTGGGAAATAATTAAAAATACAGTAGTAATAGACATGGAGTATCATGAAATAATGGAACTTATCCAATACGGTATCTACCAAAAAAAGCATTTTTCACTCGCTTCTTGAACTGTAGATGTCAATACTGTAATGAAAGAAAGAAATTTGGAAACATGCTATATTTAGACTTACAAAAGTTTGTTTATGTGGTTTCATACGGAAGAGTTTATTAAGAAAGCTAAGTATACATGAAAGGAGAGATAATAAAGCTACAGACATAACTACATAGACAGAAAGTACGTATAAAAGTATACAAAAATGCATTTTTTGCTCTATGTTGATACCTCTGTCTTGTAACATGTCCAGTTTTAAATGTGGAATCTTTCCATAAAAAACAAAGTGAAGAGGTTCTCGACAACAGTGATTCTCTATAACTCTTTCTCTGGATTGTTCAGTTAAAAGAGGAAATGTAGCAACAATGAAAGGACTTTTAAAAGTGTTGAAAAATTAAGTGAACACAAATCACTGATTCTGAGGAAATGTGTTGGTCATAAGGCTAATCTTGCATGTACCAACCAAAGTTATTGTTTTGATATTGTTTGTTATTGTTTGAAGGCAATGCTTTCATATTTGACCAAGCACCATAAATTCTTATTTTCTGGTTAACAAGTCACATAATTTATATCATAAAATATCACCTACTGACTGAGAAAATTTCTGGTTCCTCCATTCTTTTAATACAAGAAATTGGATTTTCCTTTGAAAAAATATTATCTTTGTATTTAGATTCTTAGTGTGAAGCAGTTGTCAGTTCCTCATCAGCAACAGTAAAATGAAGGTTGGGCTATAAGATAAAGTTAGTAATATTTTACAGACAGAATGGAAAAAACACCATTTCTGTATTGGGTGCTGTGTAAATATAAGAAGCTCTTATAAATCATTTAACAATTGCTGGAGATGGAGTCAGGCCAGAAGGAAAACAATAAGATGTCCAAACATAGAAAGTTTATTCAGTAAATTGAAATTCAAACTCCAAAATTGAAAAGTTTGATTTTGATCTATCTCAAAGGTCATCTTTTAGCTTTTTTTTAATAAAAGACAAGTTTTATTAAATGTTTATCTTAGAAACAGATTATTTACATACTCTGTTTCTCATTCCCCTTAATCTTCTGATGTAATTACTGCTAAGAAGGCTGGGTTGAAAATGCAGCATATATTTGAGAGACTTTATCATAATATATTGTGCTCAGGAAAGGTTGAAATACATTTTCAGCAACAGCAGCTTAATGTACTGTGCAAACACCTACTTCGTGTGACCTTTTAGAGAAAATATCTTCTGCGATTGCTATAGTAATCCAAAGGGAAAAAGCATCAAATTTCTCAACTATATTTCTTAACATTTCTCAATGACAATTTAAAATCCTGTTCATGTTGCTATTTAAGATGGTAAGTCAGTCCCAGATACCTATAGCTTACAACTGAATGGAGCATGAGGTGCTGTAAAAACAGTACTGCTATTATAACAAAAGATCTCGTATATGAAACCTGAAGTATGAATCATGCCTCTTTATAATCACAAGCCAAAAATCAATCCGTATTCCTAAGCTTCGGTGCATTCTATCATCAAGATATTCTGGAAACGCCTAAGTAGGTTAAGCCCAAGATTTGCATATCTAAAGTGCTTAATTTCCAGGGTAAAATATCAAATACCCTTGCCACCATAATTTTCATAAGTCCCTGAGAGGTAGCACAATCCTTGACCAGAAGGTGGAAGTAGAGCCATTGGGGCAGGAAAGGGGAGGGGGCAGGAAGGGGAATGGTGCAGATGACTTTACAAACCCATGCTGCTAAGCAGATTTTGTTGCACATTTCAGTTCACAATTCAGTACCCAAAGTAGTCAAGTATGTAACAGCATAACTATCCATGAGGAAACTCATTCCGTATTTCAAGTCTGACCAAATCCTACACAGAGACAAATTTCATACAGCTGAACACGCTAGGCAGAAGTTAGTCAAAGCCCAACAAAAAGTTAATCTAATTGAAGTTAACTTTTTCCATCTGTTACCTTTAAGTTCAAACAAGTAGTAAGGAGTAATAGTAAGGAGTTTTTGTACCATAGACAGATGACTGCTGGCCTCTGCCTATGGATAGTGTAAGAATAAATAGCTAATCTGTGTCTCTAGCTTGTGATGTTTTTCATAATGAACAGCTGCTGCAAATCTTGTCAGAAATAGCAGTAACTAGTAAGTTCCGAATCCTCCTTGTGGAAAGAAATTCCTGGTGAGATTCAGCTCACATGACTGTGGATGTCTGCATCTGACCTAGCTGTGTAGGCTGCCTTAAAATGAAGAGAAACAGGTACTTACAATAGCAAAATTTGCCTGATCTTAATGCACGTCTCAAACAGACTCTCTAGTTCCTACCTGTCACCTACCTGGATTTCTGTAAGGCCTTTGAATCCTTCCCCCGACCCAATATTCTTGCTTCTAAATTGGGGAGATATTGGTTTGATGGATGAACTGTTAGATGGACAAGGAATTGGCTGGATGGCTGTGTCCAAAGGGTTACAGTCAATGGCACAATGTCCAAGTGGAAATCATTAAGGAGCGGTGTCCCTCAAGAGTCTGTACTGGGACTAATACTATTTAATATCTTCATCGATGACTTCGATAATGGGATTCAGTGCGCCCACAGCAAGTTTGCAGAAGATACAATGCTGAGTGGTGCGCTGATACAGATGCCATCCAGAGGGACATTGACAGGCTTGAGGAGTGGGCCTGTGCAAACCTCAGGAAGTTCAACAAGGCCAAGTACAAGATCCTGCACCTGGGTTAGAGCAATCCCCATTTTCAACAGAAGCTGGGGGATGAAATAAAACACATTCAGTAAGTTTGCAGATGACACCAAGTTGGGCAGTATCGTTGATCTGCTTGAGAGTAGGAAGGCTCTGCAGAGGGATCTGGACAGGCTGGATTGATGGGCTGAGGCCAATTGTATGGGGTTCAACAAAGCCAAGTGCCAGGTCCTGCACTTGGGTCACAACAACAATGCAATACTACAGGCTTGGGGAAGAGTGGCTGGAAAGCTGATGGAAAAGAACATGGGGGTACTGGTAGACAGCTGACTAATATGAACCAGCAGTGTGCCCAGGTGGCCAAGAAGGCCAACAGTATCCTGCTTGTATCAGAAATAGTGTGGCCAACAGGAGTAGGGTACTCAACACTGGTGAGACTGCACCTCAAATAATGTTTTGGGCCCCTCGCTACAAGAAACGTACTGAGGTGCTGAAGAGTTTCCAAAGAAGAGCCAGAAACTGGTGAAGGGATCTGGAGCACAAGTCTTATGAGGAGCAGCTGAGGGAACTGGAGTTGTTTAGCCTGGAGAAAAGTAATCTCAGTGGAGAACTTACTGCTTTCTATAACTACCTGGAAGGAGGTTGTAGCAAGGTGGATGTTGGTTTCTTCTCCCAAGTAACAAGTGATAGAAGGAGAGGAAGTGGCCTCAAGATGTGCCAGGGGAAGTTTGTATACTAAGAAAAAATTCTTCAGTGAAAGGGTTGTCATGCATTGTAATGGGCTTCCCAGGGAAGGGGTTGAATCCCCATCCCTGGAGGTATTATAAAGACGGGTAGATGTGGTCCTTGGTTAAATGGCTTATTGGTGGACTTGGCAGTGCTAGGTTAACAGTTGGACTTGATGATTTTAAAGGTCCTTTCCAACCTAAATGATTCTATGATTCTATGAATTGCTTGAGAGCTGCCCTGCTGAGAAGAACTTGGGGATACTAGAGGATGAAAAAATGGATAAGAGCTGGCAATGTGCAGTTGCAGCCTGGAAAGCCAATTATATCCTGGGCTGCATAAAAAGAAGCGTGGCTAGTAGGTCAAGGAAGGTGATTCTTCTCCTCTTTTCAGCTCTTTTGAAACCCCATCTGGAGTACCACATCCATCTCTGGAGATCCCAGTGCAAGACAAAGATGGACCTGTTAGAGTGGGTCTATGTATGTGTCTGAAGTTTGATGAATTTCAACTGACATTGAAATTGAAATTACATTTTTACTTTGAACCGCTTTCCAATGAAAATCCACTGGGTGAATTCCATCTCCTATTCTTTTCAACATCTATATCCACTATCAGGTGAAATGTTTAGATGGCCGTGACAAAAATGTTAGTTATATAGAGATGAGTCATAGTTTTGCTTACTGTTTATAAAGATGCTCTGATGCTTGGATGAGCTCAGTCAAAACATTTTTTGTGATGGTAGAATAAAGTATCTGAGAGTATACAGAATAAATGATAGGAAAAAAAAAATGTGCTACATTACTGCCTGTTGTTATATGGGCTGTAGTTCACATGTAGTGCCTAACGGTACAGAGCCATGAAGCACAATGCTCTTCTGTGACCAAGGTGTCAAGATTCCCTTTTACCACCCATAAGATGTTACAGTGAAACACAAGTGCTGCACCACAGCCAGGGAGTACTGATTAGCTTCTGGTCAACGTTGCTGGCAGGTAAAAAGGCCTATAGGCATCAGGATTTCAAACTTCCGTGACATTTTCTAGGCAGATGTCTTTTGGAAACTGTTCTGCCTAAGTGCCATTGATACTTCCTCTACTAATTATGGATTATATGAGAAAAGTCTATTTTTGTCCTGCTTAATCCGTTCCCAAATTTCTCTTCATCCGTCAGGTACACAGTCAATATAATTTTGTTGTAAAAGCTCTGTAGGTCAAGGACTATGTAAAAATTCTCAGTAAAACAGTCCCACCAGTGGCTGGCTTTCCTTTTCTTGAATATGTATGGATTATAAAATAAAAATGTGAAATAAATATTTTATTCTTTTGGGAGAAACAAGGTATTAGAATTGAAAAGTAAAAAAGTTATTTTACTTGAACACAGCTGACTCATACAGTGAACTGATTATACAGTATATTTTTGATTTGCAATGATATTAATATTACAAGATCACTTCCTGTTGATATGCTGAGAGAAGGTGTTTGCCTCAACATTTGCAAACATAATAATCTAAATAACAGGACTTATTATCATAATTAATGTTGAATAAACAAAAAGGAATAATTTTTATGTCAGACTTTGAGATTATGTAATGTTAGAAAATATACTAATTTATGGTAACAATGTGATAACAAATATCAAGTATAAAAATTGTTGTTTAACTGGAGTTTTATTTCATGATATATATGTTTTACCAACAAAACCTTAATTTCCTGATTTCTCATTGGCTAATATAAGTGCAGCTTTTGGCCACGTAAGTTGTAATTATATTTATCAGAATATTTTGAAATTTCAGAACTTTCAAGCAGGTCTTTTTTTTCCCCCAAAATCACTCTGAGAGTACACTTAAAAATAAATGCCTCAATAGAACAAAGACCCATGCTGCAGCGTATATTACAGATTGCATTTCTGTAAATCATTACACTATGAAAAGTTCAAAACCAGCAGCAGCTAAGCTGAAAGACAGCAGACGTTATACATGTTTTAAATTACACTGGTGGGATTTTAACACTTGAAAAAGTAGACTGTTTCACTCTGTGTTATAAAATATTTTCTTTGAAAAAGTGGCACTTCTCATCCCTTCATCTATAAATACTGCAAATTGTTAATCTATTAATGCAATAACATTCCTGAAAAAGTATAATTTGAAAATTCTTAAGAGAATTATTCCTGGTATTTTTACTCCATTCAAATACAGAACTTTAGCTCTACTTCAGGATTAATTTCTGGATCTAGTTCTCTATCTCTAGCTAACAGAATTTTTACTTTTTACTAAAAGATGTTGGCCTGAGTTGCCATATTGTAGGGTGTTATGCATGTTAGTTCCTTCCCTGCTTTAGATACTTGGCTGTACTACATTTTATAAAATATATAATTATTTTAAGAATCCCTCTCCAATTGCAGTTGGAGAATGCAATGTGGCACAAGATGAATGACAGTTTGGCTCTTAAATCCAGATTGGAGGCAATTTCGGAGAAATATGGAGCTGTAATAGGAACTAGAAGATTTTGTTTGGATTCACATATAAAGTCAGATACATTATCGTATTGGTCTAATTCAGAAAAAAGTAGTCTTTCTTCCAAAGAAAGCTACATCATGATGTAAAGTATGGTGTTATTGATGAGTGTAAAATTAAGAAAATATGAGGAACAGAATAAAAATAATAATCTTTAAAATATGAAAATTTTCAAACAAGCTATAAAATTAATAAAAATTCTCTTGGACCTGCTGATAAAACTAGGCATTGCACCAAATGCTGTCTATTCAACTTGATGGATCTGAGGCAAGTCTTCAAAAGTCATGTTTATACAACAACAAATCCCATTTGTTTGTTATTGTATTTGTTTAAAATTTTTTTCAGTAAATTGTGGATGTGTAAACATTTACAGATGATCAGTAGGTAGTAGTATAGATATATCTATATAGATTAAAATGTTTGGGGGGGTAGTAGGTTCTTTGTTTTGTTTTGTTTTTTAATTGAGGATGCTAATGCATTACACAATTTCCCCAGTAAAGGAATACTTTATTCCTCCCCAGTTGAAGATAAAGTATTAAATCTTGTAGAACAAACCCAGGCTTTGAACCAAAGACCTGGATTCTGCATAACTGTTCACACAGTGAATGCTGTGCTTTTAACTGATTAATAAATTGAGTTTAATACCTACAAGAAACTTAGACAATAAGTTTCAGGTAAATCTCTGAAGTTTTTGCTTTTACTTGAACTGAGTTATTGCTCTATAAGGCAAAGGAGAACAAATCAAAAATACTAATTATTTTTCAGGATTTATATAATTGTGAAGTGAAAATCATAATGACATCAGGGTGCTGTGCTTCATCAGAGTTGGGAATTAATTTCAAAATTTGTGCCCTGGGTTTTGTTGCACATTGCCCTTTTATTGGAAATGAAAAAGATTTAACTTTCTGAAATGCATGGCTACTTCGAAGGAACTCTGAGTTAAGTCAGTACAGAGGCAGATACAGAATGCAAATGAAGTTTATATGTTTAGGAATAAAGTAAGTGGTGCAAGACTCCAAATGTGTGTACTTAAAATTGTTAGAAAAGTCCTCTGATATTTTACCATTTCCATATGTAATAAATAAAACCATTGTGCATATTCTCTCACATCTAGAGGTAGAATTCTGTGTGTAACTAACTTTGCTGTTTTCCTGAGTTTTATTGACCCTGATGTATTAACCCCAAGATATGGTTAATATTTTTTCTATAGAACAGATTAAAATGTGTCATAACAAAAGACACAGAAAACTAAAAAAAGTATGTCCTTTCTGCATTGATTGACCTAAAAATAGAACTGGCTCTATCATGTAGTCACAATATACGTTAACTAGAACAGCAACAGATTTAGTGACTATTCATTGTATAAATAATTGCAGGGTGAACATTTTTCACTTTGCCTAGGCAGTGAAAGTCTTAGAATCACCATTCTCAAGGTTAATTTCTTTGTGTAAGTACAAGGAGATCAGAAACACAAGTAAAAAAGAAAATAATTTAAAAGGCTAACAATCGTTCTACAAAGGTAGAAAAAAAGCTGGATGAGAATTTGTTTTGCAAGTCTTTAGAAATACTTTTATTTCTTATCATCTAACTGTTCCCACATATGTAATAACAGTTGAATATTCCTAGCAGTGTTTGTATGTGAGATCCATAAAGTCTGGAACTACAAAAATATTTCAGCACTATGAATAACACACCTCAATTAAGCATTTTTGGCATAAACTTCAAAATAGGTATGATTAGGTTTAAGTTACAAGAGTTATGTTATTTATTGTCATGACCAAGCTGGTCTATCTTAAGTAAACACACTTCTTCTCTGGGTACATGCACAGTTAAAAACTAATATATATCCACAGATTTTTCACTTTCAGTTATGCTGTCCCATGCCACATTTTTAAAGTTAATGGAACTCTGTGTTTGTTTTTTCCTTTTTAGATTTCTTTTTTTCTTTCTAGCCCTTTTTTCGTTAGATATGAAATATAATTAGTATTTATCAATGAATTCATCTTACACTGTAATTTTTACAAAAGTAATATGCCAAACTGCAGTGTCACAAAGGAACTTAGGGGAATACAGATTTATACATAATTGGCAGTTAGCTTGACATGCTTCTTTCTCCCAGTATGATACGCAGTAGGTGCCACTGGTAGAGGCATTTTTTTGTTTTGTTATGTTGGGGGATTTTTAGCTAGATGTGTGAGAGAGTAGAACTAGCTTTCTTTTCTTGTAAAGCCTCCCAACCTCAGAAACTCTGAGTGTCATTAACAAAGAGAGGAGAAACCTTCAAGAAAAGAATTATCAGCTGAAGCTGAGGAAAAAATCTATTAGTTTAGGATGTTTTGCTCACAGCTTACAAACTCTTGTTCATTCTCTTTTTTTATTGTACATTGGCTTGTTTCAAATCTGTTGCAAATAATCATATCTCCAAATAAATTTTGATTGTTCTGCCATTCTCTAACTCCATGACCTGCGGTAGCACTGCATGCTTTTCCAGGAAACTTTAAAGTACTTTGTATGTCAGAGTCTGAACCCCTAATGCACATGCCCAGGTAATCCCATTCATACATGCATGCATATGCCTGGTTTATGTTCTCGAGCTTTGACATTTTTTCTGGCCTATCCATATACTCTTGTAGCCATATTATTTCCTAATGATATCAAATTTCTAACTCACATTGATCCTACCTCCTGCTGCCCTTCATTACATCCTGGGAGATCAGTGTGCTCCTCTTAGAATACATTAGTCATTCATTACTAACGTTGTGAAAGCCCTGAAGTCCTAGAAGAGAAGAGTCTTTCCTTTTACCTTTCTGTTCCCTCACTATTAATAGATAACTCCCAGCTGCTATTTCATTTTTCTTCTGTCATGAAAGCTGTAACTACATGATTAAAATGGTGTGCAGCTCTAAAACTACTATCAATTATACTAATTAAGGTCAAATAGAATGGAACAGCACTCTGTGTGGAAAACAATGTAGGCAATGTAAACCTCTATTAATTTAAGGGCATCATATGTACATATGACAGTTTCTACAGACCTTAATTATTTCTAGGCAGTCTCTTATAATTACATCTCTAAGGCTTATTTTTTTCTTTTTCTTCTGAGAACAAAAAACACTGGTGGAGATAATTTTTTTTTGTCATTTTTTTTTTTAACTGGGTAGGTAGAAATGACCTATTTTTATTAGAAAATTTATTTTCTCTGGCTTTGCTTGTGCTTAAAGAAAGTTCACTATGAATTTTCAACGTTTGCCTTCCCTGCAGCTACAGCCAAATAGGACTTGACATAACCAAGAGACACATGCTCTACCTAGATCTAAAATCAAGTTTACAATAGAAAATTAATATGTTTCAGCAGCTGTCACTCAGTGATGTCTATCTGAAAGACACACTGTATGAAATTACATTTGTGGGAAAATAGCGTATATATTCTATGAAAATCTTTGAAGGAAATGAATCTTCTAATTTCTGTATTCATTCTGAGTCAGAAAGAAGCTGAAATTTGGCTCAAGGAATTAAAAAAAAACCCAAACCAAACCAAAATAAACAAAGCCCCCCACCAAACAACCCACCCTTAAATATTTCAAATTATTGATTCAAAAATTACGGCATTTTCATCTCTTTACTCAGAGGCCCTATTATATAAGCAATAATATCTCTCCTCATGTATACTCATCTCTGAGTAAACAGTCATTCTGCTTAACCAGTAGGAGACTGCAAGGAAGGTATTTTTCATTTTAAAGGACACTCAGAACTGGAACATGTTTCCTGCATTGGTATCAACATTGTTCAGTCCTGACCATCATAGTGTATTGCTGTTTTTCCAGGTGTCTGGGAGCGGGGTTCCTGAAGGCAGCTGAAAAAAATTATTCAACATGGAAAGTCAGTATGCCCAGAGAATATTATCCTTGAACATGTATAATATTTATGAACATTTTTTTGAATATGAACCATGGTCTTTTCCAAGTCCAAAACGGTGTTTCACAACAGAAAGGAAGACAATGTCACTTGGGAATCCTTTCTATTAATCTTTTTGTTCTTGTTTTGGCTGGGATAAAGTTAATTTTCTTCCTTGTAGCTGGTATAGTGCTGTGTTCTGTATTTAGTATGAGAATAATGTGATAACACACTCATGTTTTAGCTGTTCCTAAGTAGTGGTTATACTAAGTTAAGGACTTTTCAGCTTCCCACACTGCCAGAGATGAGGTGGACAAGAAGCTGGGAGGGAGCATAGCCAGGACAGCTGACCCAAGCTGGCCAAAGGGATACCTTCCATACCATATGATATCATGGTTAGTATATAAACTGTGGGCAGCTGGCCAGGGGGCAGTGATTGCTGCTTGGGGACTGGCTGGGCATCAGTCAGGTGGTGAGTGGTTGCATTATTTATTTTTCCTGGTTTTGTTCTCCCTTTGTTTTCCTTTTCATTACATTTAATAATAATAATAATAATAACAATAATAACAATAATAATAATATACACTGATACACACTAATTAAATACATTAATAATAATAATGTTATTACTGTATTTTATTTTACTTCAATTATTAAACTCTTCTTATCTCAACCTGTGAGGTTTTTTTACTTTTGCTCTTCAGATTCTGTCCCCCATCCCACCAGAAGGGGTGGGGGAGGGTGAGTGAGTGGCTGTATGGTGCTCGGTTGCCGACTGGGGTTAAACCATGACACTTTTGAAGTATAATCATTGCCCTGTTACCAGTGTCTGTAACTAGTGCTTCAAGGTGTTGAATAATACATACAGAAAAAGAATGAGGGTGAGGGGTTTGAAAGAGCTACTTGAGAGAAGAAGGGATTCTAGGCAGCATCAATGACCCATTGTAACACATTGCAGGCAAAATGCTCTCTAGTTAAATTATACAGACTAGATAGATGTTATAAATAAAAGTAGTTATTATTCCTCCCTGATCACTTTTTAAAGAACTTTTCTTAATCAACAGGATAATTTAATTAAAATATTTTTAATGATCAAAAATTTAGAAATATTTTGTCCATCTTTTATATTTCTTCTAAACGACCTCAAATTAACCTACAGGGACATTTCACTCATAAGAGATATTTTGATAAGCAGTGAAAGCTTTAAACTAAAATTTGACACAGTCTCATTTAATCTTCAAAGACACAATTCAATTTAAACAAGTAGAGTTGCATCAGTTTAAGTCTGCTGGAAATCCAGCCTCACGTAATTTGAAGATAATAACTGACAGTTTGTTATTGATTATGTGTTCCTTATCACCTTGAGGCAAAGCTCAGTAAAATAACTAGGAATTTTTCCACTAGTTCAACAGATTTAGGACCAGGCCTTCATTTTGTAGGGCTTCTTTCTAACTTCTTTTTCACAATACCCATTTATAATGTAGAATTTTCCATCCTTTTCTAGTCAGGAGCTATCTAGGTAATGTAGTCTAAAAGTGACTTTATGAAAAAATGTGATTTCAAAAATTCAAATCTTAATCACAGTTTAGATTTCCGTCATACCAGCAATAACACTTTCTACCAATTTTAGAAGGATATCTTACAAAAAGGGATCACATGGCAACTGACAAAATGATTGGCAAAGATACCTTAGGGCTAGAGGTTGTTCAAAGATCCCAAATGGCATCTTGGAGGTTGGAAGTATGAAGTATGTAAACATTTCAACCAGCTCACAGAATAGAGACTTAGAATTTACCTGCAGTTTTCAGTATATCCACAAATGCCTTTTTATTTCAAGTGCCAAATTTAGTGTTAATAATTCTATGCCAAACAAATACATAAAAAGAGAAAAAAATCAGTCTGGTCAATAAGAACACTGCCATGTATTGTGAAGTTTTGGGGTTTTTTTAAGACAAATTATATATATCAACTTTGGAAGTTCATAAGTCAGATGGTTTGAGTTGTTTTATATTTTTTCCCTCCATGGGTCTTCTTTTGGACTGTACATATCTAACAGTTGCACACAAATAAACTAGGGAAACTCTATAAAGACAAAACTCATTTGTATGCACAGTGATAGTATAAAGTCTATTTAAAGACTTCAGTTGGACTTAGGTGATTCATAGACTTTGTTCTTACCTTTTGCCACAGGGATGAATTACAGCCACACTGCAAATTTGATTGTGCACAGAGAGCATGTGGAAGGAAAGCTATGTAGCCAGAGGCTCAGGGTGCACCTTACTGAGACAAAACAGAAAAAAATGACAAAAAATACAAAGAAAATATAAAATGATTAAAAATTGCAAGACATATGGGATGGGAAGGGGACACGTGGTAGAAGAAACTACTTACTAACGCCTTAGAGAGCAAATTACTTTTTTAAAATAATATGTTTCTTAACATGTTACTATGTTAGACCTTTACTTAAACCAAGGAATGATGAAAAGGAAATTGTAATAAAGAATTCTCTCATTTTAAAAAAAAATGACGATAAAGTGATTTAAGAAAACTTAATTTTATTGAAGGAGACAAAGCTGGGTTCAGCAATTTGGGACACAGAAAGCAAAAATAGACATTAAGATTAATTTTTTATGTCAAAGAAAGGTAACAGAGGTCATACAGGTTATTAATTTCAGAAAAGAAAAGATAAAAGAGGATTCAAACTTTATTAATTTCATGCAAAGCAAATGAAATGGAATTTATGGTTCACTCATTTCAATAAGGAAACTCAGAATAGATAATATTTATTTAATTTTGTAGCTTTAAGGCCGAAAATAAAAAAAATGTGACTAATTATTAACTGAAGCCAAAATAAGGTTATATCCTAAGGTAGACTTCAGACTCCATTTGTGAATTTATTTAGATTAAAGCAAAGTAAGGAGGAAAATGCGAGTCTACATTTTATTTTAGCAATGTAGGGGGAAAAAGACTGGTAAATATGGAGTGGGACAGCATCTACATAGGAAGCCAGCACAGTCAGTGACAATGCAGTGGTCTGTGTCCAGATTATTTCAAGCATCTCCTCAATTATGTTGCTTAAATAGAAACAAAGTGTGTGTAACTGTGGCATAACTAACAAAGGTAAGATATAATTTCCCTGAAGAGCAGAAAATTCAGTGACCCAGCAATATGTATGGGACTTTATAAAATTTTTTGTGTCTAAGAAAGATATGCTTTAAACAAACAAACAAACAGAAAAGCTATTTCATAAAACTAATTACAAGGAAGAGGAACACAATGGAAATAATATTAAAATAGTGGACTATATAATTTCATAGAACCAAAGAAAGTGTTGCAAATTTACAACTGCAGTGAGATATTGTGCTAATAGGTACTAATGTACAAAAATAACTTCCTGATGTGGCTTTCAGAAATAAGCAACATGAGAGGAAAACCTATGGCAAAGGTCTAGGATAGGATACAGCTCCTATATTGTCACTTTGCTATTTGTCAGATTTTTATTCTGAGGATATTGAACTTCAGTTTTATGCAGAATGAATCAACACTCTGCTCTATATATCCCAATGTCTGCTTCAGCAAGCAAAAATATATATTAAAATTTTTTTCACAAAAATGAATCACAATCTCAGCCTCAAACACTCTCTGTTGAAAAGTAAATATTATGGAGAAGTCCCACTTCAGAAAGGACACATACTCTCACAGTCCTGCTGATGAAAATAGCTATATACTTTTTTTTCCCCCTCCCTTGGTATATCTTAGGTAATATTAAGACAATAAAACTTTTTATTGATTACCTTTCTTCCTGTGCGTCATGTACAAGTTCAAGATCTATATGCAATTCATGCTCAAGCTCTCTAGAATTACAATTACTGGGATTATTTTAGTTCACAATTTAGTTTTCAAGTATGTGTCAAAAGTGAAAAGAAGTAAAATATACATTCTCTACAAAGGATTTTTTTTTTAAATTGCTTTTTAGTTAGGTGGCATATAGGATAGTAACACATAAAGTAACAGATCCAGACAATATAAAAAGGTGTGCTGATATTCACCTCCTTCATTCCCTCTGCCAGTCCCCCAAATGAAATGATTCATTCTACTGAGCTGACTAATAACATTACATTTTCAATAAATTTAAAAAAACAGTGCTGAAGCTGTACTCTCCTAGTGAAAGTCCTTACAGAGACTACAGTTCACTGTCCCATTATTTGTTAAGAGCTGGTTTCCCTGGACTATTTGTCCAACAGTGTAATATACAAGGATGGCCCATATTTAAGTTCCTTATTTTTAGAACATCAGACAAATTCTGGTGTCCCTAAAAATAAGGTTAAGGCTCACTTACTTAGTCGAGATTCATGACATAATTACATTGTTTCTTATGTGTCTGTAAAGGATCATGAGTGGAAAATACCTATTGAGGTACACATTGTGAAGGGAACAAGATTTCTGCTCACAGTGTAAGGATGACTAAAGGAGGCAAGTGCTTATTCTAACAAGTAACATCTAACAAACAAGTAATCCTGGGGTAACATTGAAAAGGTATTATTTCACCTGAGTAAACAAGATTCAAATCAATTCCCAAAACATCCAGTGCTGTTTGAGATGATGGCCTAGGGTATCGGAGACAGCTGCACAGGGATGGTAGGTAAGTCATAAGATCAGTTGAGACCTCTGCTCTCTGGGCCTGGGTCAGATGGGTCTAAAATAGTAAATATCAAATATAGGCACCTACATTCAAAAAGCTGAAGTTTTCTCACTTGTCTGAAGAATCAGTAAAGGAATTATTCAATTGTTTGAACACAGACATGTTCTGCTTTCTATGATGCTTTGGGTAACCTGCCTGGCCCACAGACCTTGGACAAGGAGGGTGCAGGTCTCCCATAACCCATGTCCACATGTCACTTCTCAGAAAGGAGACTTCAGCTGCGCTGACATGTTGATGTTGCAGATACCCTTGGCCATCTCAAATAACATTGAACAACTCCTGTATTTAGACAACTGTCTCTCCATAGATACCTAGTTTAAAGTGAGCTGAACTTATTTCTAGGCTCCAGTGATTGCATTGATTAGCTCTGCCTTGATTATAAAGTGAGATAAGATACCTAGCTCACACACAGACACTTGAATTTGTGAGTGTTAATCTAAAACTGAATCCCATATATAGCAAAGCATTACCATTTTAAATCATCCAGACAGATTTAAACCAAGACAGATTTAATCTAGTAAGCTAATTGAAAATTCCACCCAAAATTCAGCTCTTGTGCAGAATGGTTTGACCAGCTTTAATTACTGCAACCATTCTAAAACCTGAGATGTTATCATTTTAATAGACTGAGCTTTATAAAGTAATGGTTAATGTTGCATCTTGTATATAGTTTTCAATCTACATGAAACTGTATATGTGCTTTACTGAATATTAATTCTAAAGAAGTTAGCCCTTTAAAAGTAAAAAAAAAAAAATAAATTGCATCTTAGTATTATTCAAAATGTTACCTGTGATGACATTTTGTCATAGAGTCATAGAATTATAAAATGGCTCCACAATCATCTAATCAATCCCCTTGCTGTGGATAGGGACATCTTTCAATAGATCAGGTTGACCAAATCTCCATCCAACCTGACTGAACAGTTCCCATGTGGGTATCCACAACTTCTCTGGGCAACCTGTTCGAGTGTCTCACCAATCTCATAGTAAAAAATTTCTTACATACCTATATCTACCATCTTTGTGTTTAAAATTATTCATCCCTGTCCTATCACTACTAATGCCCTCTCAAATTAATTTTATTGAACAGTATTGGATACTCGTATTAATATTTTTTGTTATTATCTTTTAACTGTTACTTTTGGAAAGTGCACTTTTAAATATGCCTAACTATTTTATGACATACTGTATGTATGACACACCATATATAACTTTGTACATTAATATAAATATAACAGTAATTCATTGTCATTTTTAAATTTACCTGTCCGGTCACTAGCAGAGACCTCTGACAGCAAGCTGCCCTTTCCACTTTTCTCAGAATTCCTTTCCACAATGTCAGAATGAAGATAGTGTCTTCAAGACTAGAAGTCACTTAATAGTGTATCCTTCTCAAGGTCTTTGCCTTTTTTTTTATTACTCCCCGAGTATTCAATAAGCATTGAAGCTGACTACCTTGCCTCGTATCTTTCTTTTCTCAATTTTTTTCTATAGTTTCAGCATGTACTGGTTTAATAATGCAATGGTTGTATTAAATATTGCTATACATATTTTTGGAATTAACATTTTTGGGTAAATCAGCAAAACATAGCGAAGTTTTCTGATTTGTATAAATAACATAAATGTCGCTATTTGTCAATTCAAATTTAACATTTAACACATCAGAAAGGTTGTTGGTTTAGTCAGCAGAGCTGTACCTCAGTCAGTCACCTCTATGACATGGTTTTGTACACTGTCACGCTAGCTGCAGAAACAAGCTCTTCATTTTATACTGGCTCAAAATGTCCTGATAAAACATGAAACACTAACATATTTCTTCTGAATAATTTCCTCTTTGATGAACTTTCAACTGAACTTCTAAACATGTTGTCTTGTTAGGATGACATTCAGGAACAAGTTTCATCCCTGTGTGAATGAGGAAGGGTTGCACAGCTGTGTGGCCACTAATATGTCATGTGATACATTTATTATGTCATGTATGTCCTTCACAAGTTGGCATTGATATCCAGTACCTTTAGCATTCCCTGTTGTCCTGGTTTCGGCTGTGATAGAGTTAATTTTCTTCATAGTAGCTAGCATAGTGCTGTGTTTTGGATTTAGTACTACAAGAATGTTGATAACACACTGATGTTTTTAGTAGTTGCCAAATAGTGCTCAGACTACTCAAGGACTTTTTGAGCTTCTGCTGCTCGGCCAGGTGCATGACAAGCTGGGAGGGAGCATAGCTAGGACAGCTAACCCAAACTGACCAAAGAGCTATTCCATACCATATAACGTCACGCTCGGGGGGGCTTAGTTGGTTGGTTGCAGGGAGAGTGATCACTGCTCGGGGGGAGTGATCGCGGCTCAGGACGGGCTGGGCATCGGTCGGCGGATGGTGAGCAATTGCATGGTGCATCATTCCTTTTGTCTATTCTGTATATTCTGTTACCATTCTCATTATTACTATTATTATTATTTTCTCTTATTAAACTGTCTTTATCTCAGCCCACGGCTTTAACCTTTTTTCCTTCCCAATTCTCTCCCCCATCTCACTGAGGGAGGGGGGAGTGAGCGAGCGGCTGCGTGGTGCTTAGTTGCCAGCCGGGTTAAACCATGACACCTGTAAATTTGCATTTGGCACACCCAACTATGGAAAACTTGACTTAAAGAGAAGGGTGCTTATATCACATTTTACAGTGGTCATGAGAGGTGTTCTCAAAGACCAGTATTTCAGACTTGGACCTGAAAAAATTGCTCTTTGCCTAATGATTTGAATTTTAAGGGATCTCTTTCACTGTATTAGTGTCTGAAAATGCTACTCCAGGATGGTCAGCTATTTTAGAGGTGAAGATGTTGAAATGAAAATTTAGTATGCAAAAACCTATTTTCAGGTAGTCCTACTCATTCTTTTACCCCTGTGATCCTTACTTTGAGCAAACTATATAACACAGCAATCACAGCTTCCAGCAGTGCTTTTGATCCTTCTGTTTGGGCTAAAGCTGACACACAGAGGTAGTGTTATCAAAATAGAAATTAGAAAAAAAAGCTGTGAAGTTCATATTTTTTAATTTTGGATATGTTCTGACTCCTGTGTGCGAAGTGATTATAAGACTTTTCTAAGATTTTTCTCTCATGTATTTACTTACCAAAACACATTTTAACTTTTAAACTTTGCTTCAATACTGAAGTAATTTATTAGTCAAAACACAACTGTCTAATAAAGAAAGAATTTTCAAAGCAATTATGGAAGCTAGGTGCTAAAGGGATGATTTGCAATAGTATGAAAAGACTATTTGGTCCCTGTTTTATGCAGAAACTTTGTGTGACTATGTTATTATCATTTTTATCTCAGAAATTTTTTCCCTGAGGTTCAATGATGAAAGTTCTTTAGAGCTTGTGTGTGAATACCATCCAGCTCTGGAATCAGAACGTGTAAGATGATTCTCTGAAGGGTCCAGTTATGGAAAAACTGTAGCTGTTCAAAATGGAGATGTTTGTGAGCAGAGCTTTTTAGCTGAAGTACTGCAGTAATGTGATCATCAGAAAGTAGAAGGTATTTCCATATTTCAATTGCCTTCATCCTCTTTTTTAATCTTTCCAGGTGATGACTGTGTCATGCTCAAATGAAAGTCAGTCAGCTGACACTTTCTGATTTTCAGCAGCAGTTCAAACAGGCCCTGTTTTGAACAAGCATAGTATTGCTCTTAACTGATCATACAGGACAGGCACTCCATTTGCTCTCTGTGGTAGGTCTGAGGCCCAATGAGTACACCTTCATGGTTCCACCCTTTCTTGTAAGAAGATTCTGGTGCATTCACAGCTAGCTCATCAGTCTCTGAATTTAGGCAGTAAAAAATCTAAGCCTTAGATATGCGCAACTTAGAGCTGAAGTCACTTGTGAAAAAGCGATTTAGCTTCCTAAACTATGTAGACCTTTTTGAAAAGTTTATCTTAAATTTAAATTTTATCTGAAAATTCTTATCTTCAGTGTTGCAAAAAGTTAATCTTCATATGTGTTTTTTATTGAGAATGTGGTAAATTCTCAGGCCAGGTGCCTTTACTGCAGCATTCTAATCCATATATAATTGCTTATTTTCAAAAAATATATTAAAATAGACCCTCACATGGTAGATCTGAATACAACAGTCAACTTACACGCTCTTAGGAAACCCTGACATAGAACACACACACACACATACACACGTAGAGAAAATTTGAAACCCTTTTCTCTTGACATCCTTTTCACAGCTTAGGACATTGATGTATTTTGACATTCTCTGACAAAAGACCAGCACTTCTGTTATGACAATTCTCCGACAAGACCAGTGGTGTGCTGTTACAGTGTGGCTGTGAACAAGTCACTCTGGGATTGTAATTTGTAGTGAATCATCTGCTCTGAGATAACTGACTGAGTTCAGGCTCATGTCATGCATTGGGCAGCTTGCCCTATCTTCACATAAGTCTAAACTACCTCAAATTACCTTTATCCTTCTGTCATATCACCTTTTTTCTTTAGACCCTTTTTATCTACTTCTCTTCTGCTGCACATCTCAATTTAGTCAATGCTGATGTGACCTTGGTAACCAACCATGTTCTTGTTCTCTGGAATTTCACATCCCCAAATTGTGCTTTTCATTCTGTAAAATGCTGTGAGAATAGGTATGTGCCCCTAAGTCATGAATCACCGCCTTGCTGCCATGTTAACAAGTTATTGCCTATTAGCTGATCCATGATAGCCATTAACATATGCAATCTTTCCCATAATACTTAAGAAACAGTTTATCTCTTCTTCATTAAGAGTTAAGTCACATTAATCTATTTTGCATTTACTATAGTCTACAAGCTCCTGTCCACTGATACAATGATATGTGCAAAGGGTCTTGGTCAATGGTAAATTTTAGTTAATTCAGAGTTGCTTAACCCTTTCTGAGGGATCAAAGATTCCACTCCAGAAGTGGCATTAAAGACTGCAGTTACCCTGGGCCAAATAATCTCCTTTGAAATGGCCATCCCATGGCCAAACTACTTCCATGTTAAATTATGCATTGTTTTATTAAAGCTTAGTTTTAATTTTCTGTGTTTCATTGACAAAGAAAATGCCTTTGCATTTTATTTACCCTTGGCCCATATCTGAAATTAAGATTCTTGCTAATAATTTCAGCTGTGAATGATCCCCTTGAAAAGAACTAGAGTCTGTAACTTATGTTCTTTGTACTTTATTAATATTACGTGGCACAAACAGTTATTCATTATATGTGGTTGATCCCTACATATAAACATCTCAGCATTTTTTACCTTAGAAATAAAGCAAACTGTTAGATTTTAATAACATAAATGAGCATTCTTGATGAGCTTAGGTGTTAAACAAAATAAAAGATACAATTATCTATAGAGGAAACCTATTAACCTAAGAGTACCTTTAGGCATATAAGCATTTCCTTTACAGTCAGTAGAACTTTTTATACTCTTTAAATTGAATCTGTTAAATGTTATGCTGGGTTTGATGGCCAAGAAATTGAAGCATGGGAAACATACGGATCTTAATGGAGAGTTCTTTCAAAACTCTAAAAATAAAGTTTTTGTGCTGTTAAAAATTCTTTGAATGATCCGCCTACACTTCAGCAAAAATTCATCAAATTTTACCTCAAAATTGTGGTTAATTAATGCTTAACTATTGGGATTTTTAAAAAATTCTTCATGAGGTAGAAAAGGAAAAAAAAATGACCATATTATGATTTTCAAGTTGAATATTGCAAGAAGTAGTGACCATGTAAACAGAGCTGCCATCTTGTGGATAAAAATGTTCTATGAGCAGGTGGCTCACGTTGCCAGAATGCAAAAGAAAATAATGTTTATTATAGTTATCAGCTCTACCTGACTTGGCATTCAGCTCAGATACAGGATTATGAGAGCTGTAATTTTGAGCTTGCACATTCAATCTCTAAAACCTCTTATCACCTGACTGAGTTCTAATTTCCCCAAAAATCTTTAGACCTAACCCTTCCAATATTAATAATGTATAGGTTAAGCAACACTGAAGAACCGCTTGTGTTTTTCAATTAGTGTCTGGTGCAGAACTATGTTTTGTAATATAAATAATTGGTTTAACCATTAAATTGATGTGACAGAGATAATTGTCAAGCAATTAAATGCAGTAATGATTTCAACTCATGGGAAATATATACTAATATACCTGAGTTTCGTTTTGCTTGAGAACTAAGATATCCACTCTTGTTAGATTCTTCAGCATTATTCATATATCAATTAATATTATGTTATTGAAAGAAATTATAGTTACTGAAAGTCATTGGTCACTTCTCTTTCATTCTCTTGTTCTTTCCTTCTTTCTTCTTCATGTGGTCTGTATTTGAAACTATGATGGCAAAAAATATGACCAGCAACAGTACCCTCATTGTCTGTGCCAGGCATGACAGTTAACAAGCTAGTTGCTTCAGATAAATAACTCATGGCACAATGATAGGAATATATGAGTCGTGGTTTCCTGGATTTCACACATAGTCATGCACACCCTTCTTTGAGCTCTTCTAACCTATTCTATATGTTTATTTTATTTAAATGATTTTTCATTTAAGGAAATGGCCTTATGACTTTTTTTTGTTGACTCGGTTTGCTACTACTGCATATGTAAAAGGTATGATTTTAAACTATTTTTTTTGTATTTGCAATATAAATAATACTAAATTCAAAGTGGTTATAACTTGTGTGTGACAGCATGTTGAAGTGTGAAAAATGCTGTGTGACTTTATTAGGCTCATGGAACAGCTCTGTTATCTACAGCTGTTACCTTTGCTCAGCCTGAATTTCCAAAGTTACCCATAAATTTAAAACTACTGGTGATAGATAATTTTTGTTCTTAAAACAAGGAGCATGTACAAATTGGTAATTTATCACTAATATTCATAAGTCATTCAATTTCCAAAGATTAATTTATCATCTTTTACTGCAGAAAAAAGACTTTTTTTCTAAAGAAAGTATGTCAAAATTTACGGGCCATTTACTAAGTATTCTCCATTAAAATTCTAAACTATCATTTGTGCTACCCATTCCAAGTAAATTTTGTACTAATATAAGTTACTGCTTAGTTCATAAAGCATAAGCTCTGTATTATCACTGTAGATAACATACTTTATGAACGCTGAAGACTTTGTAAGAGTATGGCACTTTACCATTAAAGACTGTCTAGCAGGTCATCTGTGAGTGATATGGTCTGTTAAGGAAGAAAATGTAGTCTATGTAGGAATAAAAAATATATAGAACTTTAATTCATCATAGTAAGATTAACTAGGTATGGGAAATCAGTGTATTTTTCAGACCAAATCAACCCACATAATCAAATTTTGTCAACAATGTGTCTGTTTGGTCTAGACTATTTATAGCACTAAATTTTCAGGAGAATATAACTTGTACATATGATACATCTAAGTATATTTTATCTCATCAATAATTCTTTTACTCATGACTTGTATCTTAGTAATTACTATGTCTTAGTTTTATCTTTAATCATACAAAAGCAAAGCTGACATTCTCACTGTTGAAATTCATCTTTTTTGATGTGTAATTCAGTTTTGTCACTTTGCATGGCAATGAATCTTTTTTTATATACATTTCCATCTGAACTCCCATGTTTTCTGAGCAGAAATAAATGAACAGAGGCTTTCATTTTGGCCTAAAGTGTGTTTTGACTAATAGGTTAGCCTCCAGATCCCCGCACAGAACTGCCGTTTATTAAGTCCCCAGAATTTAATCTCCCGAGTCTCTGTAACTTTGTGAAAGAACCACAAGGAAATGGCAGAGCTGTTTATCATGTTTATTCTAGAAATCTTATGTCTTCTATATTAAGCTAAACTGTGTCTGATTATATTTTATTTGTTCTGTTTGTTTGGCTTAGTGTAGTTGGTTCTTTGCTTTTTCTTTTCCCCCCCAGAGAACAAACTAAGTAAGACCATTTTTAAAAATACTTTTTTTTTTTTTTTTTGTCATGAGGGATAGCAGAACATAAATAAAATAGGGTGGTATATAATTTACTGTGAATAAATACTGAATCCAGTTCCTATCCATTGACAGGAAAAATTAGTTTCCATAGATGAAAAAAAAAGTTGATGTAGAACAAAAGATACAAATGCAATATGTGCTAGATAAGATTTTATTGCGTTTTTCCATAGAGCAGTAGGATTTTTTGTCACTGAAAGGTGAGAGATCAAAAGATTCATTTCTGGAAAAAGCAATTCTTTAAGCACTGATTTGGACTCATTTAAAAGTTCACATGATTTATGTTATTGCCTGTAATATAGCAAAATACTTAGTGCCACTATATTTAGTACATCATACATTTGGCAGTGTGTTTCATGCCTCATTTACCACAGAATATCTGGGCTGCTACTTAACGTTCAAAGAATAAGTGTGCATGTACACTTGTGCATCTCTTTACTTTTGCTGTTAGTTTTAAATACTTAAAAAGACACGATAATCAACCTGACATTGCAACAGCGCACTGTTCTTGAATTTACACCCTTTTTCCAGTGTGTACCTTTATTAATCTCATACCTTAAGAGGAGGCAATGCAAAATCATTTTTAAAAGTGAGTTCTCCAGGTGCTGCATGCATTAACCTTTCCTTTAATACCTCTTCTGTACAATATTTTGATGATTACTGTAATTTAGTAAACAGATTATGAAAATGCAGTTACCTGAGAGTCTTGTTTAATAATTTAGGCAAATTAGTTTTTAGAATTTTTCTTTAATTGCTACATTCAATAGCTTAGCAACAAGCACCTGCCACTCCTGCCTGGTCCCCAAAGCAGGAGCTTCTTGTACAGTCTCATTTTCCCCAAGAAAAAAAAAAAAAAANNGGGGGGGGGGGGGAGAGAGAGGGAAAGGGAAAAAAAAGAAAAAGCTCCCAGCTGTGTGTATATATAATGATTAGAGAGACAGATTTCAATTCGTGGCTGGCAGTTTAGGGTTAAGGTATGATTCCAGGTGAGGGAAGCCAATGAGCGTACGCCCGGTTGATGTGTCTGACATCATCCTGCACGGGAGCACCCAGCCCGGCCGGGGCAGCATCCATCCAGCTGCCGCACCAGCGCCGCCGTGATGGATGTTCACAGCTCTTCCTTGAGAGCCAATTATCTCGCTTTTGTGTGAGGCCCAAGGATCGCTCACGCTGCCTGCTCGCACACAGCACTGCTGGATCGAGCTGAAGCAATTGTTTTCCCTGTGTCTGGTAAGAGTCTGGTCTGGTTTGCCTTCTCTTTCAGAATAAAGGTGATGCGCCTAACCTGTGAGGGGAATTGCTTTCGTAGTTCAGGGGCTTATACAGCTGTAAATATGTAAAGAGTAGCTTTTACTGGCAGAAAAGGAGATCCTTTAGAAAGGGAATATTTTAAAGGAAAAACAAGTCTGTGTCTGGCAAACTCTACTTTACAATATGGAAATAAATAGCCTGCATGTTTATGCTGCTCCTCAGGTGAACTAAAGAGTTATTAGGATGACAAGACCATTGCACAGAACAATAATTTTATAATAACCTGCATTTTTTCTTTCTTTTCCTTTAACACCTGTATTTTTCCTTTGAAATCGAGCTTTTGAACAAAGAAAGAGGGAGATTTAGGAAGAAGGAATTTAATGTACCAACTTTAAAAAATGTTCTGGAATACTTTTGCAGATATGAATCAAAACCCATGAAGATTAATACCAAGATGTTAAAGTTTCCAGTTCTGGAATTAGTTACAGTTACTTTGTTCTGCTAATTTCCATAATTTAAAGGGATAAGAAACTGAGTCAAAGATTAAAACTGTTCAATGTACATTATGTTGGTAGCAAACCATCCAGACCAGGTTTTTTGTTTGTTTGTCTGTTTTTTCCCCTTTACGTTTTGTAGCTCGTATTAAAAAATGTCTCATTCTGTAGCTGTATGAGTGTATATATAGAGGCTGAAGAAGGAGTGTTCATATATTTTACATTGTTAGCAGTTTTGTGGTTTGCACAGAGCGAGGAGGGAGACAGGAAGGATTCTGTCTGTGTAACTTCCTAATTTTGCAACAGAATAAGTACATTTAAAGCTTCTGAACTGATGTGGATTTAAGAGATTAGAAGTGACACTGACATTGACAAATCAGATGCAATAAAGGATTTAATTGACTGAAAGAGTTCAGGGGCTACTGTATGAAGAATCCAATAACCAGTTTAACTAGTCAAGTAGTGTACCTAATAGGAAATAATAAATAGCAGGCTCCAGTCAATTTAAAGGCTTGATGACATTTATTTTACAGTGATTAGAATTCACTAAATACCTAGGTAACTTAAGAACTCTTCATTTATTTCAGTAATCCATGATTATACAACATAAAGTTTTAAATAATGACATGTGCAGTGAGTATTACAAGTGCTTGTAAAACTGAGATATATTGTCATTCAATCTAGCTATGACTAGATCTGCTCTAATCACTATCAGAAGAATAATAGTTATTTTCAGCTCAAACATGACTTAAGACAGTGGGGTTTCTCAGCTGTATTATACTTTTGTACTTTTCACTAGTCCAGTCCTGTCTCTGCAGCTCCTGATATTTACCATTGTTAATTCATCTCCGGATATTAGTATTCCCAAACAATTTCCAGCTTCTGTTAAATGCTATATCTATTATATGGATGGAGTTAGAACAAAGTATTTTTCTTAAGGTGAAACCTTCATTATGGGTTGTTGCTTTTTCGCTAGCAAAAGGCAGATATTTCAGTTCAAAGGTGAGATGACCATGGCCTATAAGGGAGAGGAGTATTTGACATTTTACTGCTTTACCCTTCTTGCATAGTTCATTATCAAACTTAAATAGAAATTGTCTTATGCCACCTTTGCAGCTATGCCTTTAAATTATTTTTACAAATTAAAAAGTGTAAGTATTTGAACCACTTACTTATCTACACATTGCATAGGTCCATGTTATTTACCAGTGCTACATTACTAGGCTTCATGTCAGATCTCACAATATTTCTGTTCCTAGTCAGTTTAGCCAAAATTCACATATTAACAAATTATCTGTTATTTCTGCTGAAATACAGGATGATGGATATAATGTAGATTTAATGCTGATTTGCTACACACTCACAATGTTCCGATTCAAAGCATTCAAAGACTGTTTTTAATATATGACTCCTTTTAAGTACTAATTTACATTGCTTTATTAGATAGTAATCATGGACCTAGGCAAGCCAAGGAAACTTAATGATATGATAATCCAAACAGACAGCAATCAACTTCTTATAGGAAATGAGACTTTCTAGTTTAGTCTAATCTTTCAAAAGGAAGAGAAATAATTTCTGGAAGACTATTTTACGGGAAAAATATGGGTGGGTTTTTTTTCTTACTTTCAATCAGAAACTAAAGTTAGCTTAAAAAATTGAGGAAAGCTATATTTCTCGGATAAAAATAGTGTTGCAACCTTTGTTTTTTCTTTAAAATAATAAAGCTGTCACAGGGACTGTGTGGCAGATTGACCACTGGTCTGGGAAAGAGTCCTTCTTGTCCTGTGCTTGAATGACAGTTTATGTCCACAGAGCATACTCTGTGAAGTTCATATTCCATCAATGGACCACTGTATTAAACGAAGAATTAGCATTGGGTTGCTTGATTGTAAGAACAGGTCATTTTGTTTGTCTGATTTTCTATGAATGAGTCAAATCATACATTTTCATAATGACATCAGGTAGCAACCCCTACAATGAAGATTTGAGTCATTCCTCCTACATAAGATACTCACTTCTCTTGTCAGATAATGTTCAGCAAAGTGACAAAAGGAGATGTCTTTTGATAAAAATTCAATGCATTTAATATTTCTTAAAGAAAATAAAGGTGTCAGCTAAGCAGAAATATGATAATTACATCAATTGCTGAAAAAGTATCCATATCACCAGTAGTAAAAACATGAACTAAAAGTAATTCTTCTCTCTCTATAACTGGCAAAGGAAAATTATCATTAGAAAATACAAATTAAAATAGGATCGTAATAGCGTATTTTCTTCTGCATCCAGTTTATAATAAGTACAGGAGACAGAGGAGTTCCTTCATACTCCAAGCTTTGTTCCAGAGGTCAGGTTTTTGGTTTATCTAGGGTAGATTACAAGGATGCTCCTCTAGGAACTTCCAAATTATAAAAAAACCCACAAAACCTTGTGCTGCAACCATTTTCCTTGTCCATCACTGAGGTTCTTTATGAATAAGGGTGCCAGAGAAGGGGTCTCAAGAGTCTGTTCTGTTCCCCTACCTTTTCTCTCCTTATATTCCATTATCCAAGCCAAAAAAATTCCTTTACACATATATAATTGTGGGGAGATTTTTTCTTTTCTTTTGTTTTTCTTTTTCATTTCTCTGTTAGTAAAGCCAAGGGGAACAGGGATTAGAAAGAGTATTTCTAATGTGGGAGATGTGAGATGCAGATCTGCATCTGTCCCTCCAAGTCATTGTTTTCCTTTGGAAGGAAATCCAGAGGTACAGACATGAAGAGCATACCTTGGATGGCCTCCAATAGGACACATATCATATGTCACATATCTGTCACATGGTACAGACACTGACAACTTGTTTTGTTTTCTGTTTTGTACCTTAAATGTAGACCAATGGATGCCCTGATACACAATAAAGATGATACTAAAAGAAGACCATGGTCAAGGACTTACAACTCAGATCTTAAGGTAGTTTTTGCAACCCCAGTTTAGATCTTTTGCCTACATATATCATGGTGCTTTGTGTTTCCATAATTGTATATTTCCACACAGGAGTGTGACACTGTGGGTACATGGAGTCAATCCTACATGGTTTAGTGGGGGTGATATTAATTTTAGCTGGTTTCAGTCAGGAAGGTTCCTTTTATAATCAGTGGAGAGAAAGAGGCATCTCCAAAAAAGGATTAATCTCATCCTTAAGATAATTATTTCAGATAGATGAACTGAATCACTCTCTGGAGGGGTCAAATTCACTACGTATAGACAACCTACCTGAATACTTTCAATTATGTGTTTGACTTACAGACTTTTAAATGTAGTCTGATTAAGATCTTTAAGATTTCTGACTAGCAGTGCATCCCACCAGTAACGTAAATAATAAATAAGCAAACAAATAATTATAGCTATTATTTGCTGCATGTTGGAGTCACAGCTATTTATTTCTGCAATAGATGGACACTGGACTTCATCTCTGAAGTGGCAGGGGTGTTGATCAGAACACTTGGCCCAAGGCTTTGAGGTTCCACAGGTGTTTGCTAGCAGTCAGGAAATGTAAAGGTTTGGGAAACATAGATCCATGGCTGGTAACAGTGGGAAGCATGCTCCAGCTTTTACTTATTACTACTTCAAGCGTTACTTCCCACGCTTAAAACTCTTCTTTTTCCTACCCCTGACCATTTGTTTACCTCTTCCTAGAGTCATTGGAGACTCTAGCTTTTGTTCATATACACTGCATATTTTCAAAACATCATGACTTGATAAAATTTGATTGGATTTTCCTTCCTAAAAGTCAGAGATAGCACACACATTGTTTCTCCTGACAGTCTTCAAGTCCCAGCAATAACGTTAGGGACTCCTCAGACAATCAACGTATTGAGCATGAGCAAAGAAATGTCACTTGTCTAATCTCATTCTTGGACAAGAACATCAGGTGTCCAGTATCTATAATTTCAGGACAAACGGTCAGTGTCCATAATGGTAAACAGGAATTTTTTAAAGAGGGGCATTGGGCAGTTAACCTACCCTTCCATTTGTCAGTCCATCCTTTTGGATCAGCATCCATGAAGGTGTTCTTAAGCAATCTTCTGAATTTATGATAGCTTACTTTGGCCCTATGCATAAAACAGACAGAGAATTTAATCCAGCTAATCCTTAATCAGGTCCATGATTTTGGTTGAAATAGTTTGTTGCACTTTAAGAATCTGTAAGAATGTATCAAACAAAGTTGCGCTATTCCTTATAAATCCAAACATGAAGCTGGAAATTACTGGGTACAACATATTGATATTTTTCTCATAAACTATCAAAATCAATCTCTTAAAAAAATTTTGGATTTTAGGACCTCGACTTTCTTAAGAGTGTTACCTAACTGAGAAGTGAATGATTATAATGGATAAACAGAAGGCAGAAGTGTACTTTCAACAGAGAAAAACTAGAAAACAATGTGAAAATACTTACCTCCCCCTATTCCCTGGCTTATAAATTTAACAATTAAATAAAATATTGTAGTCAAATTTTCAAAGAGTAAGAAGATTTACTATTTCCTGAATGAAACATAATCTAAATAATCTATTGCAATCTGTCATAGAATAATATTACATTATCTCTCACAAATGGGAAGTATGGCTTTTGTAGTTGCCAAGCTGTACTTATCCACATCTGATGGTCCCCATTAATTTTTAACAATTGTCCTGTCACCAGACCAGTGAGCTGTAGAAAATACTGTGGAGATGTCACATTCCTTGATGATTGCACTTAATGCTGCTGCCCCTCTGAATCAGCATGAAATGTAGACACTTTTATGACTGAATCTGCAATCTGGGATTTGATCGTGCTATTTATAGTATTGCTAATGGTCTGTAGCACTGACAAGGGGTGTGTTGAACTCATTCTCTCAGTTACCCTTGTTTTCAGTTGTAAAGGCAGAACAGACATCTGGATCCTACATATCAGTAACTAGGCAGAAAATAACAGCCCAAAGAGGTCATGACTTTCACTGGTGAAAGATTTTAATAGGTTTGATTTTTTTTTTTAATGTCTGTGGATTTTTTTACCAATATTCTTTCTGAGAAAAGGAAGCAGATTATTTTGATATGGTTTCTAGAAAGTCAATTGCAGTCATGTGGTGAAACAAAATAAAGTTTAGTGACATCTCAAGAAAATAAAGTTGAGCTAAAGAGGAAACAGCTGTAAATGGGTATTAAACAATGGAATTCAAGTTACCATGTGTTACTATATTAGCAAAATACAATTTTCAATTTTTATCAAAATATTTTAGAAGCACTGCCTCACTTCCAAGGAGGAATAGTTTACTTCCAAATCCTCAGTTTGTTTCCAAACCCAATTCCTACAATGTGTAGTATCTAGTTTGTTTGCATTTTTTAACCTAAAAAAAGATTATTTACTTTGAAGACCAATATTTGGGAAACTCTCTTCTCAATTTAATAACATTAGTATAATTAGAAGATTGCCTGATTTTTCTCCCTCTCTGAAACCATATCTGAATCTTACCAGGCCCAGTATCCCCAAAATTATCAAAAAGCTATTTAATGCCACTGTCCTCATGATTGCTGCTGTAACCAAGGTGTAAAGAAAAGTTGGAATTATAGCATCTTCCTTCATTATTTCATCTTATAATTCTCATAGAACTGGGGGAGGGGAGGAGGAGGATGAGAGGGTGGAACCAACAGAAACAGCTAAGTATATTAATGATCCTTGGAAACAGTGCTTGATTTCCTATGGGCTTATGTCCCTTAATTAATTAACTTTTTAAGTGATTTAAACTAAGATCTCTTGTTATGTCTCCATATGCTTGTAAAATTAAGCCATTCTTCTCCCTGCAGGACTAACAAGCACTGGCTTGTGCCAACTAGTTAGAATTGAATACCTTCACTAACATACTGGGAGAGCTGTGTTTTCTCACTGCCTCTCCTTTCAACTTCCTCCAACACAGAGTACAGGGAGTAAGAGATGGGATACTCTGCTCTGCTCTGATTGGCACTAGAGAATTGTCCCCAAAATATCCAACTTTGATGTCTACTACTGCATTCAGAAGTTATTAGGTGGGGATGAAGAGTAAGCCTATGTCCTCAGAAAAACAAACAGTGGGATTGTGTTTAAATGTATGGGCACTAGAATTGCATCACTAGAACTCCGAGAACTTCCATCAGCTGAGGGTATCACTGGAGAATGGATCTGTCCTCTTCCACTGGGGTGCTGAGAAGGAGCTGGAAATTTGCAGTTTTTATAGCAGCAGGATAGAATGAACCACAGAGGTGATACATTTCATGGACACTGTGTTATGAGGACACAGCCTTTAAAATACTTCCAGAAACATGTTAAGCATTCCGTGTGCAATTATAGCTCTAGTATATCTTATGAAATGTTACTGTTAGTTTTTTCCTATGCGCTAATTTATCTTGCATGAATATGCTTTAGTAAGACATTGAAGTATTCTCTCTATCAGATAATTTTCTATGGGTACTCAGAAGTAAGAGTAATTCATTGAAATCTTTTCAGAACATGTAAAACTTCTGAAGGCTGTAGTTCTCTGAAAACATTAATTTCTTTGTTTGCTTTAATCAAAAATTTCTAAAAGGTAAATGTTTCATTCCCAGTTGGGTAATTGTTTCTTCCTGGTATCTGACAGAGACCTTTAGGTTGTTTCTAAATTAGAAGTAGACAAAAGAGTAAGCAGACCCAAATCCTCAATGGGCTTGTTAAATTCCTTCTTGTGACAGAGAGAGGAGGTATCAGTTTCTTGCACACTTGCAGTGAATTCTCTCCTGGGCCTTGCAATGTTTCACACTGGCGCTGCAGTAGTCTCTCTGAGCTGCAGGAGAACTGCAGTAAAAGAAACGGTTAGACTGACTTTGCTAAGGGTTTCAGAAATTCAAGAATCACAAAGGACTGTGACAGACAATTATAATATCATTGATATGAATAACCATACTTAATCATACGGATAATAGGAGATAATTGACTAGGTCCCACCTGCTCTATGCCTCCAGATGTATTCAGAGACTAAAAATCTGTGCATTTGAACTAGAATCACACTTCCTTTCAGGACAGCCCTACTAATTGTCAGTTATCTGGTTGCATTAGCAAGCTTACTTTTAATGTGGCTTTTTATTAAGCATTCTGTTTCCAAGAAAGGATTGATCATCTTGGTTTTTTGGGGCTGGTGGGTTTTTAGGGTTTTTTTGTGTCACATATAATATGCTCTACACTATGTATGGGACCATACTGCATTTAAGGTAAAAGGTTATAAGCAGCTCCATTCCTGTATTAAACAAGATTACAGGAATCTCAAAATTAAAATATACGTTAAACGTTTGAGTTCTAGGCAATCCTCAGTCTGAAGGAGTTGAAACCGGTTGCTGTCTTTACAGGATCACATCACAAACATTGACAGGCAGACACAGGGGCTCTTCCTGCCCAGTCAATTGAATGCAACCACAGAAATACAGGCATGTAGGAACGTAGGAATTTCCTACATTTCCTATGTAGGAAATCAAGTAGCATTGTAGGACTGTAGTACTCTGATGAATGACAAATGCTGGATTATTTTTTAATTTTATCCAGTGACTTTTTAATACAAAATACACAGAGAATTCAGGGAGTTGGCTGCAGAACCAGGGCAATTATGTTCCAAAGAGCATACTGCAGAGCAGATGCATTCCCTGGTTCACACCATGGGCTTTGTGTGTGCATCATGACCATGTTCTCTTTTCACTCTGGGATGAGAACCCCAGACCTCTGCATCCCCTGTTCCTCTCTGAAAGAAAGACCAGGTGCCACTGTGCACTTCAATAGCTATTCTGATCTGGATGACCAGGAGCTAAGACAGTGATGCAAAGCACAGACTGTACCTGCCCCACAGGTAGGCACGGTGTTGTTTGTAGACAGCCTGATGTGGCTCTGTGCTCAGAATATAAACTTCCTTGAGGTGGCTCAAAGACACTTAACTGAAACAGATAGGGCATCTAACATAGGTAATGATCACCTATATTTTATGTGGTCTGAAACTTGCTGTCTAAAATAAGCAGTTTGATCTTGGCCTTATGCACTATGAGAAATGTTACTCAGAGAACATATTAATCCTCATTCTTGTAATGCTTTGATGTCACTTGTAAAGCCTTTGCTTAAATCACATAAAGATGTTTTTAATAGTATATTTGGCATCAGGTTCTCCTACACTATTCTGTCTTCCTTACCTGTATGTCCACTTTAAGATTCCTTAGATCTTAAAATCAATGAAGGACAGAGTAAATGAAGGCAGTGTGAAGATATTTGGTGTGGTGTCTTTCCCCTAGTAAAGATTTGTGATTACACTAATCATCTGCAGACTGGGACAGGGACAAGCCTTTGTCATACAGGAAAGACCATCATACATTCTCATACATTTACTTGACTGACTGTTGTCAGAGAAAAGCCTGTAAGTCCTAGATAAACACAAAGATGTCCTAAAAGATATTTGTCTCTTCAGAAAGAGAAATTGGCTAGGGATATACTAATGGGAATGCTTTCTAAAGTGTTCATATTTCTCTGTAGTCAGGATTTTGGGTACAAACTGGTGCCTGGCATATGAGGAAAAAAAACACCTTTCCTTTTGCTTCACCCAACTTTACCTTTTTTAAAGTTACAGACTATTAAAGGTAACACCCTGTGTCTGCAATATGAAACCACTTTTGTCCTCTGACTCATGCTGCCCTGGCCAATGTCAGTGCACACATTTCCTGAGTATCTGTGGCCCTGCACTATTGTGGTCAAATTCTGTCAGTTTAGAACCTCATATTCTTGAGAATTATAGAGCTCGAACTGACTTTCTAAACTCCTCATTGATTTCCTGTAGACATTTTGTATTGACTAAAAGCCTTTTTCCAGCCCAGAAAGCCAACTGTATCCTGGGTTGCATAAAAAGTAGTGTGGCTAGTGGGTTGAGGGAGGTGATTCTGCCCCTCTACTCCACTCTCGTGAGACCCCACCTAGCATACTGCATCCAGCTCTGGGGTACCAGGAACAAGGAAGACATGGACCTGTCAGTGTGGGTCCAGAGGAGGGCCACAAGAATGATCAGAGGGCTGGAACACCCTGGAAGACAGACTGAGAGAGTTGGGGTTGTTTAGCCTGGAGAAGAAAAGCCTTAAGGGAGAGCTTATTGCAGCCTTTCAATACTTAAAGGAGGCTTATATGAAAGATGGAGACAGACTTTTTTACCAAGGACTGTAGTGATAGGACATGACGTAATATTTTTAAATTGAAAGATAATAGATTTAGATTGGACATAAGGAAGAAATTCTCTATGGTAAGGGTGGTGAGACACTGAAATGGGTTGCCCAGAGAAGCTGTGGATGCCCCGTATCCTTGGAAGTGTTCAAGGCCAGGTTTGATGGGGCTTTGATCAACCTGATCTATTGAAACATGTCCCTACCCATGGCAGGGGAATTAGACTAGATGATCTTTAAAGGTCCCTTCCAACTCCAACCACTCCATGATTCTGTAATTTTATTGAGTGTTTCTACCTCCGTCAATGAAAGCCTGTTGGATTAAGGAGATATACTCTGAGATTAATAGTTTTAAAATAACATCACAAACAGGCATGCAAATTAAAAAAAAAACAAAAATGGCTCTTCCACTCATTCCACAGTATTAACAATTTATTGGAAGTATTTCTGCAAGGTATTAAATTGATTACAAAATAGGGATTACAATGTTTACCTAAAATATCAGCATAGCAGGAAGGGCTGTGGGAGACCCTTAGCACTGGTGAGGCCACGGCTGGAGTACTGGGTCCAGTTCTGGACTCCCAAGTACAAGAGAGACCTGGACATACTAGAGAGTCCAGTGAGGGGTTACAAGGATGATTAAGGGACAGGAGCATCTCTCCTACGAGCAAAAGCTGAAAGAGCTGGGACTGTTCAGCCTGGAGAAGAGAAGGCTCAAGGGGGGAGGGATATTATCACTATATATAAATACCTGAAGAGAAGGTGCATAGAGGACAGAGCCAGGCTCTTCTTTTCAGTGGTGCCCCCTGAAAGGACCAGAAGCAATGGGCACAAACTGAAATACAGGATGTTCCCTCTGAATACGAGGAAACACTTTTTTACTGTGAGGGTGACTGAGCACTGGTGTAGGCTGCCCAGAGAGACTGTAAATCTCCCTCCTTGGAGATATTCAAAAGCTATGTGGACATGGTCCTGGGAAACCAGCTTCATGCGGCCCTGCTTGAGCAGGGTGGTTGGACCTCTGCGAGTCCCTTCCAACCTCAACCGTTATGTGATTCTGTGATCCTTAATCTTTTGAGGACCCCTCAGAACTTCTGTTACTTTTTTCTTTGGCCAAATAATTAGAAAAATAATAAAAATTCTTGAGACTGAGGAATGCTTGAGATTGATAGAATTTCTGGGCAGTGGCTCAAAGCTGCATAGCTTGGAGCTCTACGGTCTGTCTCCTGCAGCTGCACAAAGCCCATTGATTTTGTGAACATAAAGATTCAGATCTAATAGAATGTCTAGATGGATCAGTGACAACATGTGAGAGGGGATACTGTTTCCCTGATCATTTAGATCAGGTACATGACCCACACACCCAGTGCTTCTTTCATGGTTTGGGTTCTTCTGTGTCTAGTTTTCACCAGGGGACACATCTATACGTAGCCTGGAAGTGCTGCTTATTACTTGTATTGACTAATTTAGTCAATAAAATTTTAGATACATTCTTCTTGTGAGCAGCAATCACTCAGAGTCTAGAAATTTGAGACATCTGCTTCATTCAGTACTTGTCCTCTAAGCAGCACTGTGTAAGCCAAACCTTTGTCTTGCTCAATGACTGACTGCAAATCACTCACATCAGCCCTTCTTAAATTTACAGTTCACTTACCCTTTTTTCATTTTCTTTGTATTTTCTAAAACCTCACTACTCTGTAACAGAAGTAGTCCATTAAAAATACAGAAAACAGTAAAAATTACAATGTCTGGTAAAATATAGTTTATTTTCTTAACTACAACTCAATTTAAACATTAATGACAGACTGTAAATACCATATTGTATGTTTTATCATATAGAGTTATGAACACAAGACCTTGATAGAACTTGCTTGAAAGAACTTGCTGAAAGGAAAAGAAAGATGATGCTGTTATTGTTGCTTATATTTTTCATTCTGATTTGATTTGGTCAAAATTAGTGAGGTAATTCAGGCAGCCTTGGAAGAGTTTTGTTGATGTTGCTTTCCAGTTCAGTACTAGATCACAAGTGGTCCAGTAAGGACCAACTGTAGTAATATAAATATGTCTTTTTGTAGCACTGCACTGTCTACATTTGCAGCAGCAAGGTTTGATAGGATTTATGAGATATTAGATGAAATCTTATGACTGACTTCCAATTTCATCACAAGTATCGTTACAATATAACTTCAGGTTTACAAAAAAAAATTGTTCATCTGAATATACCACCTATATCATGGCAATTTTTGTGCTAAATTGTGGATTTCCAGCTGTGTAAAGCATAAATGTAGGTAAATTAAATTTAACATGCCCAGAGGCACAGACTTACATACTCCTTTCTGAAACTAATCAGTTATTCATTCCTCAGTAATCTCTGCATACTTTAACCTTTACACCATCTTACCTTTCAAGTCAGTATTCAGTTATGAACAGTGAAAAACATTTAATTGATATCTAAAATACTCCAAATAAGCTATATGTAGTTAATTTTCCCTCTCAAAAAGCACTTCTGTTTTCCAAAGCAAATAAGTATTACTTGGCTACTTTTTATGACAAATGCTCACTCCCTTCCCCACCCCCTACTAATTTTTGAACATTTTACCTAGTTTAATAGAGAAAGCCAAAGTTTAGATAAGAACACTTAAAGTTTTGTGAAAACTAATTGCAGGAGGCAGAGACTCGGAAAGAAAGGCAGGAAAACCTCCATCATTGTACATTGTCTGGCAGAAGCCATCTGCCCAGTTAGTGCATGCAGAATGGCTGGTGAGATGGTGTGCCTAGAGCTTCAGCCTGTCTCATGGCTAGCAATGGTGTCACAAGTGCCCGCTTCATGTGGACATGATTCAGGAAAGAAAAGATATGTATCTATAAGAAGGTTTCTTCATCAGTTTTGTGCAGAGAACAATTTTTTCCTGCTAAGCCTTGCAGTAAGAATAGAGCTTTTCCCCTGTGATGACAGGTTTCCACTAATCCATGATTATTTCTTTTCACTTGCATTTCTTGACCAATGTTTTACTACCGACCTTTCCTCCATTCCTCCTCACCTCCTTTCTTCCTTTCTTTCTGACTTTGCCCTTTACCACTTTGTCTCCTACTCAGATATATTTGTCCCTATTCTTTCTTTCCTGTCTGGTGATCATGACTTTAAGTTATTCCAGTATTTCTTAGCTTGCAACACATGGACCACAGGTGGTTCACAGATGCCAGAAAGTGGTATTATGAGATGCTGAGTTGTTTTTTAATCAGACACATTCACACACACAGTTTCAAGTACAGAAACAACCTAGACAAGATTATAAACCTATTTACCAGTGTGCATTGTGTCATTTGTTGATTTTTGTTCTATCCATATAGAATTCCCTTTGAGGATCCCATTGGACCTACAGTTACAGACATTCTTTTTTTTTTTTTAATCTCATGTGCTAGTGCAATTTTTCAGTGCACTAAATAAACGTAATCTGCACTCATACTGTTACAAACTAGAGCATTCAGAGTGAGTTTCTTGTATTCCCTCTATGTTCCATCTATAAAAAAACATAATATAACACAGACTCACCTGTGGGTCTTGTTCCTATGTTTTAAAATGCTAGGGCTTAGTTTTTAATATTTGCATGTAAATTCTTTAATGAGATCTACACCATCTGATCTTTTTTCTTTATTTTAGCTCAAAATTTTACCTTGTCCATTGCCAAATGAATGTTTGGTGTACAGCTTAATCCTTTAATCAATTACTGAATGTTTATCAAGAAAACAAATCATTGCTGTGAAGTTTATTCAGACATAATTGCATGTGAAATTTATACTTGCTCTGAAAAAAACATGCCTATGTGATCCACGACAACGGTCTTACAACTGGAAATTACTGCAGTTAGAGTATATACAAAATATGATAAATAATTCTGATCTTCTTATTCTCTTTAAAGTAATAATTTTTAATTGAAAAGAAATACAATTAAATATTATAAATATGTGTATATTTCTCTAAGACAGGAAGAGAACTAAAAAATTATATCATTTCAGAAAAAATGTTTTTGCTATGAAGACAATGGTTAAAGAAACCTGAGTAAATGATGCTCAGGTGTTCTGAGTGAAGTTCTGCCTTGTTGATAGACTCCAAAAAACGAATGTGATCCTCGACCTGCTGGCCACACTCCTCTAATGCACTCCAGGATACCATTGGCCTTCTTGGCAACAAGGGCACACTGCTGGCTCATGGTCAGCTTGGCGTCCACCAGGACTCCCAGGTCCCTCTCAGCAGAGCAGGTCATTCCCCAGCCTGTACTGGTGCATGGGGTTCAACCTCCCCAGGTGCAGCACTCGACACTTGCCCTTGTTGAACTTCATCAGGTTCCTCTCCGCCCAACTCTCCAGCTGAATGGCAGCACAGCCTTCCAGCGTATCAGCCACTCCTCCCAGTTTTGTGTCATCAGTGAACTTGCTGATAGTACACTCTGGACAGGTTCTGACCAGTTTGATATCCTAGTCCTACAAAATGGCAAAGTAAAATATTTTTAAAGCTTGCCAAACTCTGTCTAGATCCAGTAATTAGGGATAAAGATTTATGTTAATTTCACAGGGTAGGGACAAAATGTTATATTTCATTAATATGTATTAATACTATTGCTGTCTTGGGAAAGCAATGAAATCAAGTATGGTTGTTTTTCTTATCACAGTCATTCTGTAACTAAAGAATTTTCTTCATTGATTAGATAAGATGAAATATTCTTTTTTTATTAAACTTTAACCTCTGTACTGTGGCTAGTAGTATGCATCTGCCTTGATTTGATAATAGAATTTTAAACTCATCTCTAATTCATGAAGGATTGAAAAACCTGTTTCAGGAAACCTCAAACCTCTCAAAATTCATTGCTATGACATTTCCCAATTGGACTGAACTTTAAGATGTTTGTAACACATTGTAAATAGTGAAAGGAAGCCTGATCTCCTGCACTCTAGAGTGACTCTTAAAGTTAATGAAGCTGAAAATTTTGTGAGCAAGAGCATAATTTGTCTATGTGTCCCGACAAATATGAACTGTAAACTTTTTTCTTTTGAAGAATTAAGAACTCAGGTATGAATAAAATATGTGCAAACAAAGAAATGGAATACACTTAAATTTTTTAAACATAATATGAAATGGAGTGGTTCTTTTTGACTCCTGAATATCAAATACATTATGTCAGCCAAATGAAGATAGAATATGTATTCAATCAATGTCGAAATATAAAAGACACTTTAAACTCTATTTGCATAAGAAAATTTCATTTGCTCATCACCACAAGATGCAAATAAAACATACAATTCAGAAGTTGAAGCCAAATTCTACTTCCATTGGAAATGAACTTCAGCACACATTAAAGGATTTTTTTTTCTGTAGAAGACACTTTTTTATATACCAGAGAAGTTCAAGAACATCTTTCTTTGACATTTTTCATAGATGAAATACAGTGAAATAAATTGTGTTATACAGGGTACTGACTGCAAGTTGAAATTCTTGCACCAATGAATTTTCCACTTAGTACTATAATCTGCTTTCTTACTGAAGTTGTAACTAGAACATTTTTGTTATGTTTCTGACTCTGAGTGCTGCAAACATTTTTGAGATTAATAATAAACGAAATATTTATGGGACAGAGGATATCCTAGTACAAATATTATAGAATATGTGGATGCTAAGGACTTTCTTCTAAGGAACTTTTAATTTAGAGTGTTATTTTGCAAGAAAATTAAATTCAGGTATATCAGTTGGAGTTTTTTCTTGAATGAGGAATATAGAAATTATTGCCTGTACAGCTCATAGAGCTAGTACCTCATTAACTAACATATTTCCATTGACTTAAACTAAATTGCAGGAGTTGGGCTATTCAATTTGTATTATCTATGAAGTTATTTGATATAGAATTGAATTTGAGTGCAGGAATCCCTCATAGGCTTCTTATTCTCTGCTGAGTGTATGTCACTTCAGTATCTGTTTTGGTTTTCAAATGTTCCTACCGTCAGATACAGCATATGAGAAAAAGAAAGCCTCAGAAATGCTTAATGACGCTATGCTGTTTCACCATCTACACATACATACAGAAGAACCTTTTTTTTTTTTTTCATCTAACTCAACAATACAACTAATCTTAAGATAGGTTTGTTGTTCCGTCGCAAAGTAACAAAAATAGACATTAAATGTTTTGGAAACATGGACATATTCATCCTGTGCAGAAGTGACATTACAGATAATAATTACTTCCATAACCTCCTCTTTTTCTCTTAAGACATAAATATATGGCTGGAGAATTAAAATAATATAGTAGTTAATACTTTAAAGAACTATATAAAATTAAAAATTATCCTTAATAATTTGAAAACCCAAAGTAATGAATTTAATGAATTTTTTTAAATCTAAAATGCGTATCCAGAAGCCTTACTATGTCTCAGAAAAAACGTTCAAGGTATGAATGTGTGAGTGACCTGTTGTAAAAAAAGCACAACTGATATTGCTGCAACTCTGTGAAAGAAGTGACAGCTTGGATCAGAATATGGTTGGCTTTTGCCTTAAAAATTTCTTTTGGTGTGTTTCTCAATCTTACCACATAACAGAAGAGGAGAACAGAATGAATGGATCAGAAGACATCTCAGAATTTACAGCCTCACTATCTTGTGTTGGAGCTGCATTAATTAAGACTTTGTTAGGGGGGAGGAAGGAAGAAGAAATCTTCATTCTCTCTTTTGAGACAGAAAAATTGAACTTATTTTACTTGAGAATTTTGGAAACTGGTATTCAAAGTGTCATGTTTACAGAGCCATCTTTGCAATAAAATGTTATGGGAATGTACTGTTTTCTTTGAACTAGAACAGCTATGCCTTTCACAGGTCCCAGCATCAACTTCCAGTAGCAATGGCCTTACTCAGGAGAGCTGTATTTTCCATTCTTAATTAATCCAATCATCAGTTACATCATTTGGTAGTTGAGTGAACTTTATGTGCATGTTCTACTCAGGACTGAGTTTCTTTTTGTATAAACTGGAGATAATATTCTTGTTTTATGTTAATGTTTCAAGGACTAAATAAATGTCTGAGTAGTGTTCTGAAAGGTATAAGAAGAAAGTTCTATGTTGTAAACATTGGTATTACTCTTTGGGATCACTACAAATTAACATCAAAAAAGTGGGAGGTAGGAGTGTAAGCCTGTCTCTGAAATCCTAGCTTAACTACTTTGTTTACTTGGTTCTCCTGAATGTCCAGAATCTTGGCAATTTTCTGCAGGACAGACTAAGCCCAGATTTTCAAACTTTTATTTCAGTTGTGTGACATTTGTGAATTTAAGATATACTTGTTCCTAATACTTGTTAGGAAATGGTTTATGAGGTGGTTTTTTTTTTTTCTCTTTGTAAAAAAATACAGTGGAAACAAAAGAGAGATTTTGATGATCAACTTAGTGGAAAAACTTTAATAAGCCAGGTTTTGAATGAGTACTTCCAAAATGGTTAGATACCAGAGAGATTATTTGTTTTTAACTTATCTGGCTTGTTGCTAGAGCTTGTGTGAGGGGAAACACACAGACATAGATGCTACGAGAGTGCTCAGTGGTAAATGAGTTCTGGTGAAAGACTCATGCAGTTAATGTGGAGGTGACACAGTGGGACTTTCTCTTTATTTTAAATGGATCAGCCAGAGGTATTAGAGGGAAGACTGATTTTACATGAACAAGTAGAACCCCACCCTTTTAGTCCTTGTTTTCATCAACATTTCTTTGTCTTTTGTGGCTTTGAAGGTCATCTGTGACCTCTGAGTTTTTACTCGAGTCCTCCAGAGACCACAGAGTGAAGAAATGTTATTGCCTTCTTGCATTTTCATAATATTAAGACAGCAGAGCTCCACTTCAGTGTGATTGCTGTCTTGACTAGCAGACCATGTTGCTATTTTATTATTACCAGAAAACCTCACTCATTCAGACTAATGACTGAGAAACCCATTGTGAGTTACTGAAATATGGAAGCTGGTCAAGCAAACAAGGCTAACCCTCCCTTTCCCAAATACAAAGTGCTCTTGATTCATTGATCTATAACAAATTACTTTAAACTGATTTTCCAAATTTCAGGAAATGGAATGGGATTGCAGCAGACTGACAATGGTTTTTAAAAAATCTCAGAAGGAAAAGAAACACTGTAAACAGGATGAGCACATGTACATAAGACTGTGTGAATATTTGTTATGAGCAGTGCAGCAGGCTCACACATGTCATTAAAAATTACAGCACAGTCTTGTAGCTGTAGAATTTGCATTGCTCTGCTGTTATAATTTATTTCTTATGTTGTGATAGTGCCCAGGAGTCCAGTGATGATAGTCTTCAAATGAGCTTCATTCTCTATTACACAGAACAAAAAGAGACTCTCTATCCTCATTTATTTCATTATGAATCGATTAACAGGTTTCTACATATTTATAAAAGTTTTAATGTAAAAGTAATTTTAATTATTTCTGATTATTACAATATGCTGGTAAGTTAGGGATGAAGCATTTTGCTAGAATTAATGACAATTAACTGTCACTCTATTGAAAAACCTCATGGGAACTGGAAACCAGCAGACATTTTTCAATACTAATTAGAAATGAATCTTCCTCTCCAATCTCAGAATAAACCACTGATTTTTTGTCACTACCTCATTTAAAACAGAATAGAAAAGAGAGACTTGTCAGTGCTCTCGTTACTGCACGACTGTTCATCCTCTACTCCAGCACTTGAAAAAGCAAAACAATAAAACCAGGCAAGGCTGCAGAGAATGTAGCAAACTAACTCCAACATTTTCATTTAACATACTTTTCTTTCCACAGAGTTAAAACAGGTAGACTCCTTCCCTGCTACCAGGAATGCTAACATCTACAACTACCTTGAGTTCCTCACATCACTAATTTATTTTGCATGTAAACAGGAAGTTACTCATTAACTTCCCTCAAAAAAATCTCTTGTTGTGAATGCTGTGGCATTTTATCTTGTTTTGTTTTGTTTCTAACCCTTTTCCATGCCACACATTGCAAAAGGTTTCCTGGGTCAAGAAAATCATCTTCACTTTAGACTCAGGTAGTTCACAGGTCTGCAGCTGCTGTTTCCTGAGGCTCTGGGTTAACCTGCAGGAACCAGGAACTGTTACCACTGTTGTTGTCTGTCTGTCAAATTAAGAAACATGGAGTTCTGTCCTTCACTCCTGTAAGAAAACGGTCCTTTTAAAGCTGAACAGTCTCAGTGCTAAAATATCTGACCTTGCTGAATGAATCTCATCTAAATATTGTACCTCATTTTCCTACAATTAGTTTTATCTTCATAGAAAAGAGTTTACAGCAGCATCCCTAAAACCCCTAGAGAGCTTTCTACCCACTAAAAACAAAGATAACTTTATTTATATATATGGTGCATGCAATCTTTTGTCTGTCTAAAATAAATCTTCCCAACGCTGTCAACATTATTTTGTAATATTGTCAGAATTATCTCTTGCTACTATATGCCCGTGATCCATAAAGTCCTGGTTCCTGTAGACACATACATATATATATGTAAATACACAGATATGTGTACATACATATGTATATACATACAATTACATGAATTCTAACTGTGCATTAAACATTAAAAAAGTAGTCTGAACAGTCTAAATTTACTCAAAAGAAAAATAGCAAAAGAACATATACCCATACTATCTTATTTTATTGAATATGGATGGAAAATCAAAGCCAAATATAATTCTGGATTTGCCCTTAATGTTTTTCTTTTTTTTTTTAATGAAAATTTTTTCATTGAGGCTGGGAACTACTTTGGTTTAATAAGATCACAAGAAATGTGACCATTTTCATGGCCATGTACAGTTTCTAATGAAAAAAATACTAGAAAATTCAGTCATATATGTTGCCTTAATAAAAAATAAAGTTTAGTAAAATTGAAGAACAATACAGATTGCTTGCTGAAAGGAAGCATCAACTAGAGGAAGTAGCTCACAGCCATGACAAGGTGAGTTTTGAATACCTGCAAGGATGGAGGCTCCATGGTCTCTCCTGGCAACCTCTCCCAGCTTATGATCGATCACCCTTGAGATAATTTTTCCTTGCATCTAACAGGCATTTGCCATCTTCTAGACTGTCCTTCCTTTGCGTCCCTCCTGGAAATGTCTGGCTTTGTTGTCTGATCAGGTAGCAATCTGGCCTTCCCAGATGTCATGGTTTAACCCAGCTGTCAACTAAGCACCATGCAGCCCCTTGCTCACTCTCCCCTCCCTCAGTGGGATGGGGGAGAAAATCGGGAAGGAAAAAAAAGGTTAGAGCCATGGGCTGAGATAGAGACAGTTTAATGAGAAAAAATAATAATAATAGTAATAATGAGAATGGTAAGAGAATATACAGAATATACAAAATGAATTATGCACAATGCAATTGCTCACCATCCACCAACCGATGCCCAGCCCGTCCTGAGCAGCGATCACACCAAATGTCCCCCCCTTCCTTCTTCTTCCCCCAGCTTATATACTGAGCGTGATGTCATATGGTATGGAATAGCCCTTTGGTCAGTTTAGGTCAGCTGTCCTGG